>SNVD02004417.1:0-199889 GCA_013180625.2 Boswellia sacra | reverse complement strand
CACAGATATGGATTTGCAAATTAATCACAGAATTGTCATCCAATTACACCATTGAAATTATCAACCGTAGATAACAACAAGCTCTGTTATCCCAATCTTTCTTACTTTGTTGTTAAACAAAACAGGCTCTTTGTTTAATCTCTATCCATTAAACAACCTAGAACAAGCTCTCTAAATTTAATTCAATGGATGCATGATGAAAAGAAAGACAGGTTGATCTAAGCAATAAACACACAAGCTCGGATTATTTAACTTAGGTTGTATTCTCCAATTGCAATCTCTGATCACAATTTTGCTACTAATGATTAGAAATTCAAGACAATTACGGATCAAGATTTCTAGTCTAGCAATAGACAATATCCAGATTATATTCAGTTGGCCACCCAAATACAATCCAGCAAGCAATCATAAGCATTAACATGGGAAAATACAAGCAACTTCAATTAGAGAATTGGATAACAATTCCTTGCACAATCAATTCACAAAAACCATATCAAGTTCTTTGAAATCACCCTCAACCAATTCAGATTCAGTTACACATGTTTAAGAACGTGGTAAATACAATACAACATGGAGACATTCCAGAAAATGAAAGGGAAGGGAAAAACTTAGCAAATTTTATGTAATTCTCTTTGGATTGTAGTTCTTCCTCTTTCCAAGCTTCCTTTCTCCTTCAAGAACTCCAAGAGATGAAAGAATTCCAGAGCTGAAGCCTCCACCACGTTCTCCCCTCTTCAAGTTATGAAAATAAAACCCTAAAATGTGTTTAAATACTCTGCTACAGTGACTTGCTACAGTGCCCCGTATTATACATGCTACAGTGACTTGTGGAATTATATTTCTATACATCTCACACTGTTTTGATTACAACTTTTGGTACACTGAATGGATTTATAAACCGTAAATTTCTCCAGAAAATAGACTTCGAGAGCTTTCCAACGGTATATAACATGTCATCGGGTTCATTGTATATCAATACAATTAAATCCGAGAAGATCACTGACTAGCAGAGGTGAAAATGAAGGGTTTTACTCCATTTTTGTGCAAGTTGCTCCAAAACTCCTACAAACATCAAAACCACACAAAAACATAAAAATACCAAGGAATATAGCAAAGAAACATGGACGAATTGATATAAAAGTAATACATAAATAGACACCTATCAGTGCATGATAGACATTTTTCTGATATGCATGCATTAAAAGAAACCCTAGGAAGTAGGTATACTTAAGAGTGTTTTGAGCCTTCAGAATAGGCATAAGCCCAAGAAGAGGCACATTAAAGAGTGTTGAAAACCTAAGAAGTAGGTGCACTTAAGAGTTTTTTAAGCCCTTAGAATAGGCATAAGCCTTAAGAAGAGGTGCATTGAAGAGTGTTAAAAAACTAGAAAGTAGATGCACTTAAAAGTATTTAAAGCTCTTAGAAAAGGTGCATTGAGGAGTGCTAACAAATCCTAGAAGTAGGTGCACTAATGAGTGTTAGAAACCCAAAGAAGTAGGTGCACTGAACAGTGTTTTATCTTAGCATTGTAAGGATGCAGTTCATGCATTAGAAGGATGCATTTGTCTACACTAGAAGAGTGCATATTGTGCATCATAGGGTGCATCTATCCACACTAGAAGAGTGCATTGCATGCATTAGAATGATGCATTTTAGCCCTTCAGTGCGTACACTAGCCCTTGAGTGGGCCTAGTAGCCCTTAAATGGGCGCACCTTTTTTCTAAGAATTGAAGAAGGAAGTAGATGATGAGAGATCTAATAGAATATAAATAAAGGCAAGGATGCCAATATGACAGGAGGAAAGACGAAGCAAGAGTACTTTCTCAATTTTTGTGTCTCACAAATCTCTCCAAAATCGAGGGCAAGCTGTAGACACTAGATTTTTTAGGCTCGATGATAAAGAGAAGATTAATGTTGAGCAATTGAAATGATTGAAATTACATGTAGACACTAGATTTTCGAGGCTCGATGACTAAGTGAAGATGAATGTTGAGGAGTAGCAATGACCAAAATGCGCTTGGAAGCAAAAGGAAGAAAGGTGAGAAGAAATCGACTAGGGGTCTCAAAATTTGATACATGGCTTCAAAAAATTACTGAAATTAATCCAAGAGGAATTTGGTGATGAGTCATATACCATTGTGAAGCTACAAATGTCTAGTTTTCATATAATTTTATGGATTGCAAATCGAAGTTGAACTCAAAGAGTTATGTACGATCGAATGGATAAAGGTTAGAATGGACTACATTGAAAAAATGTAAAATTGGAGGATCCGATGGGCAACAACCGGCCGATAGTCGACCAACAGCCAACCAGCTGTTAAAGTGTCGACCGGCTATCTGTCAACAGTTGATCAACTATTAAAGTGTTGGTTGGGGGTCTTCCAATAGTCAATCGACTGTTAGACTACTGGATGGCAGTCCTCCAACAGCCAATTGGCTGTTGTCCATGTGTAATTAGAAAATTTTGTTTAAAACTGTCCATATTTGATTTTTCCTTCTTTTTTCATTTGCACCCTTGAATTATATAAACCCCCTTCCTCCTCACTTTTCAATACGTATCACAATCCTCTCTTCTTCCTCTTGAAGACACATTTGAGAATTCAATGAGTCTATTCCAGTTTAAATTTTTTGAGCATTTTATATTGCTTTAAACCCGAAAAGGGTATGTCTTGAGAGCAGTTCTCTCTTCTCCCTCCGTATTTCTTATTTATTTTTCTTGCTTTAAAATAAGGATGTTTAGGTTTTATTTTAATACTTAGAAGCATGTTTACGGGTTTTATGAATTGTTTAACGTTTTATTTGTTTTGTGAGGTGGGAATGCGTGTCGAAATATATCTGCTTTTCTTTCTTTATGAGAATCATGATTAGGAATTTATTTCTTCACCAATGCTTAGGATCATGCTTAAGAGCACATGAATAGAATCATGCTAGAAAAACTTATGATTGCTTTGAAATATGCTAGGAAATAGCATAGAATAGTATGAATTACCTTAATTGGCCCTTGAATGCTCCAACTGAGCTAGAATAGCTTTGCTTGACTTTAATTGATTGAATTGGGCTAGAAATGCCATGCTTAGGCTAGAAATACCATGATTCACGATAAATTGATATGAATTATGCTAGAATAGCAATATGCTAGAATGCTATGATAGAAATATCAAATATAGGTCAAAGTGCCATAATTCTAGATTATGGCTTTGTATTTTAATTGATTGATATGAATAAATGTATGAATATACTACTTTTAGAAATATGATGCCATGAAGTGATGATGGACTCACATTGATGGTGAGGGACCATTACTTATAATAATGATTGAATGTATGAATGTGCTTGAAGAGGCTTGATAAACGTTGAATAGACACACATATGATGGTGAGGAATTCACCATTTATCAAATCTCAAATTGATTGTTTATATTGAATTGCAATGAATGCTATGAATGAAATGAATGCGAATTTTGGAAGTGTTTAGAAGTAGAATTTATTTTATTGTTGAAGAGCAATGTAATCCTCTCCCTTATCCCCTATGTTTGAAGGAAATATAACTTCATTCTCCTCCTTTTTTCTCTGTATGAATATACAACTGTCATTGATTGAATATCACCTCACATGATTAAAGAAGATAAAATGAACAATGTGTACATAAAATAAACTATTTAAGTGGATTGTATAACAATATGAGCTATTTTAATTTGGTATACCCTAGTGGAGGTCAAATTTTGATTTGAGTGAGGTGAATGACTCGTACCTAACTTTCCAAACCCATCTTTGAAGCGATGAGAGTAGTTTAGGTCCTGAAGCGAGAGATCAAATTGCCCCCATTCATTCCCAATTGAATAATTAGGTGGTGACTCCACTTCTCTAGATGTGCCCATGGCTCGTTTATGTTCCCTTAAGTCTCAATAGAGGTTTTGACATAGTGTCATGGTCATAAATGCCTTGACGGGATGAAAGCCCCATTCACATGCCCCTAGAAGCAAATGGAAGAAAGATGAGAACAAACCAACCAAGAGTCTTGAAAACTAATGCATGACTTCAAAAAATCAGGAAATTAATCCAAGAAAAATCTGATGATGATCATATACCGTTGTGAAGCTACAGATGTCTAGTTTTCATAGAATTTTACGGATCACAAATCAGAGTTGAACTCGAAGAGTTACGCATGATCGAACGGTTGAAGGTCAGAAGGGACTACATTGAAAAAATGCAAAATTAAAAAGGTTTGGTGGGCCACAACTGGCTAGCGGTTGTGAGACAGTTGACTAGCTATCACACTACTAGCTGACGATCTACCAATAGCCAGCTAGATATTGGAGTGTCGGCAAGCAGTCTTCCAATAGTCGGCCAGCTGTTGTCCTTCTATATTTGGAAAATTTCATGCAGAACCATTTTGCTTCCTTTTTCAATTCCAACCCTCAACTATATCAACGCTCCTTCTCCTCACTTTCCAACAGACATCAAAATCAACTCTTCTTCCTCTTAAAGGCACACTTGAGAATTCAAGGAGTCTTTTCTAGCTCAATATTTTTAGGCGTTCTGTTACTCTAAACCCGGAAAGGGTACATCATGAGAGTAGTTCTCTCTCCTCCCTGTATTTTTCTTCTTTATTTTCTTGGTTTCGAATAAGCATATTTAAGTTTATTTATGCTTAGAATAAGCATGTTTAGGATTTATTTTGATGCTTAAGAGCATGATTAGGGTTTTATGAATTGTTTAACCCCTTTCTTTTTTTTGCAAGATGGAAATGCTTGTCAAGGTAAGTCATCTATCCCTCCTTTATTAGAAAATTGTTTGGGAATTTATTTTATTTGTGAATACTTATAATCATGCTTAGGAGCACATGTTAGAATCATGCTTAAGAGCACATGATTAGAATCATGCTGGGAAGACATAAAGATTGTTTTGAAGCATGCTAGAAAATAGCATAGAATAGGTAGGAATTACAGTGTTTACCCTTGAATGCTTGAATTGGGCTAGAATAACTTGATTGATATTGATTGATTGATTAGGCTAGTAATGCCATGCTATGCTAGAATTACCACATTTAGAATTATAATCAAATACTAGAATAGCAATAGGTAGAATTACCCTGATAGATTTATCAAATCTAGGTAGAAGTGTCATGATTATAGATTATGGCTTTGTTTGAATGTTAATTAATTGATTTATGAATGTATGAACAAAACATGAATATGCTATGACCTAAATGATGCCACGAAAGAGGCTTGATGGACATTGATTAGACTCACATATGGTGGTAAGGAATTCATTATCTATCGAGTCTCAACTTGCGTGTTTATGTTGTATTTATAATATGCGTGAATTTGCAATGAATTGTATGTATGAATGAATGAGATATATGAACCGTTAGAAGTAGAATTTACTTTATTGTTGAATAATAATTGTTATAATCCTCTTCCTTATCCCCTATGTTTGCAAGGAAATGTAACGTTATTCTCCTCCCTCTTTCTTTACATGAATCTACAACTACTATTGATTGAAAATCACCTTATTTGTTTGATGAAGATAAAATTGGAAATGTGTGCATAAAACCAACAACTTAAGTGGACTTTATAACAAGTATAAGCTATTTTCATTTAGTATACCCTAGTAGAGGCCGAATTTTGATCCAGGCAAGGCGAATGGCTTGTACTTAGCTTTCTAACCCATCTTTGAAGGGATGAGAGCAGTTTAGGTCCCGAAGCAAGGGATTGGATTGCTCTCATTCATTCCCAATTGAATAATTAGGTGTTGTTTGTGTTCTCTTAAGTCGTGAAAGAGGCTTTAACACAGTGTCGTGGTCACAAATGCTCTAGCGGGATGAAAGCCCTATTCATAACAATTATAAATCTTTCTTACATGATTCTAATCATAAGATCCTAAGCGTGATTCCAATCATGTGTTCTTAAACATGAATCTAAGCATTCATAAAAAACATAAACTCCTAATCATGTTTCTAGATAAAAGAGAAAAGATGACTTACCTTGACACGCATTTCTACCTTACAAAACAAATAAGGATTAAAACATTTCATAATATTCCTAAATATGCTTCTAAGCATAAAAATAAATCTAAACATGCTCATTCTAAGCATAAACAAACCTAAACATGCTTATTCTAAAGCAAGAAAAATAAATAAGAAAATAGGAGGGAGAAGAGAGAACTGCTCTCAAGACGTACCTTGTCCAAGTTTAGAGCAATAGATCACCTAAGAAATATTAAACTAGAAAATATTCCTTAAATTCTCAAGTGTGTCTTCAAGAGCGAGAAGAGAAGATTTATGTGTCTGTTAGAGGGGTTGTTTATATAGTGGAGGGTTGAAGTTGAAAAAGGACGTAAAATCTAAAAAGGAAGGATTCCAATGAAATTTGCCAAAATTACAAGGAGGAATGTCGACCGGTTGTGAAAGGACCAACAATCAGTGATACGACAACCAACTGACTATCTGACAATCGTCGACCAATGGTGGCCCATTAAACCCCTAAACTCCTTCAATTTTCAGTGCAGTCCCCTTCCAACTTTTGTCTAGTCGATCGCGCATAACGCTTTGAGTCCAACTCCGATTTGTGATCCGTAAAATTTTTGAAACCAAGACATCCGTATCATCATAATGGTATATGACCTCTGTGATTTTTCAAGGTCACACGTCAATTTTCAAAGCCTTTGGTCAGTTTCTTCTCATTTTTCTTCTTTTTTGCTTCAAGGCCACTTCAATCATTTCCCTTGCTGTACAATCATCTTCACTTCATCATCAAGCCTCAAAAATCAATTGACTACACATATCCATGGGAAACAGCTTGCATTTGGAAAACACGCCTCATGGAAGATCATGGTACGTGCATTGCATTGCGTTTTTTATTACTAGCAAAAAATTTGAAGATAATAGGAAACTCAAACAAGACATAATTAGAAAACTTACTAGAGTGGTATCTTAAGGAATGAAAGGAACGGCCATGGTCGGATTCTCAATAATCACATGGCTACTGATCTATGCGCTGGTATCCTATGTGTAGACTACATTGCTAGGATAGGCCTCGAGATCACCAATCACATGATCAGTTGGAATAGCTGGTGTAACCAAAGGTGGACGAGGTTGCTCAATAGCAGCAACAAACGAAGCAGAGATACCTGTACCAGAAGAGGAAACTCCCGACCTCTTCCCATAATGAGCAGGAAAAGCTACTAATACGGCTAGAAGAGCCACAACTGATACTAATAGAAGGCTGAGGAATCTCATCAACGACCTGGCTAGGCCTAGTGTGAAGTAATGTGGCTCGAGCCCACTACGCATAAGAGACCATCATCTTAGGAACTCGAATTCTCTCAAAGGAATTCCAACAATATAATCCATCACCTCAGGCTCTATGGCCAAATCGCTAAAATCTATCTTTAGAACAGGTGGTAGAAGAGGAATCTGGCGGTTGTCTAGACCCTTATACTAGTCCCAAACTTTGTCACCTAAGTACCACATCATGCTATCAACACATGGAAGAAGGATGTGGTAGTTGACATATGGAGCGGCGACCCTTATAACACTTGACCAGCTCTCAACGAGCCCCCACTAATTAGAATGAATTTGCAAGGTAGAATTGTGGTAAGAATATGATCATGGAATGCATGAAAACTAACTATGATATTCTTACCTTGCTCCCAGTCATCATAAGAATATAATCACAGAAGAAATCCAACTCATGAGATCTCTCAAGCTCCGTAAGAGGCACAACCTACTTCTTCATCTGCGGAAAAGAAAAATCTTGACAAGCAGGAAGAGGCGGTGGTAGAAGACCTAACTCATAGTCCCACATCTATTATGAAGATAGCATAATCAGAAATGGAATTCATATAAAAGCAAAACAAAGGTGTAAAAGAGGAGAAGTCACCTCAACCAGTGGAGCAAAACCAGTAATCACAGTGATGCCTCAACATGCACAACCTAAATTAAAGAACAACTGGCCAAGAGCAGCGCGGCCTCAATCCAAGTCCCTCACCGAATCAAGATCCTGAATGGTAGAAAGCAAAGTTAAGAAGGTGTTGTTCGACGCATTGGCGAAGAGCATCTAACTAAGCAGCTACATGATGAAGCTACATGCATAGCGATCTACCTCACTCTTCTAATACACATATAGTGAATTGTACCAAATTGCTATGTTGTTCTTGATCTTTACATCACAACTAAGAAGTTGACAGACCTATTTCCCTTGATCTCTTGAATCTACGATACAAGAATCTATTGGCATAACCCTCTCACTATACGGATGGCCAGTCAAGGCAACGACATTGAATAGCATAATAGTCATCTCACCAACTAAAAGATAGAAAGTGTGAATCATGTCCATCCATCTCTCGCATAGATCTAGTAGTCAATGCTTGACGATCAGTGTGCCAAGAGGCATGTGGAAGAGAAGTGATAAACCTATAAAAACTGGTAGCAGTAATCCTATTCTTAACAGTTTGGTTTCCTATCTCTAAGAACCAACTGTGGGCTCCAGAAAATACCCACACACCTCATTCTGATGGAAGTCTTAAAATGAGAAATTAAAGTCTCTATATGAATAAACGCCTAGCAAATTCCTAGAAAATGAAAAAATGAAGAATGTAGAAGAACACATACCTAGTTGATCGCATGGGAATCCAAGTCATGAATGATGAGAACCTCTTAGTCTTTTAGGAGGCCTCTCAATGTCAATCTCTACATCAGATTGGTCTAATTCAATTCAAGATGAATTGGATAAGCCACCATTGGAAAGAGGGAGTTGAGACAGTCACGTAGGGGAAAACGGGAAGCGAATTGGACAGGAAACAAAAGAATGGCACACGAATGAAATTTAGGAAGGTGAATGGTCTCTTTATAAACCCTCCATAACCAGCCTACAGTCCCTTTAATGGAAGGCAAAGGGGTAAAAGCCAAAGAAGAAGAAAGAAGGAAAGAAAGAAAGAAAGAAAAAGGGAAAGAAAACAAGAGAAAAAGAGAAAAAAGGAAAGGAAGGAAAGAAGGAAAAAAAAAGACTCTACATCAATGTGAAGTCTGAGGAATTTTTAAACACAGCTGGTGACAAGCGCTCAGCCATGGCAATAGTTTAGCAACTCACAAGGAAAGTTGAGTAACATTAGTCAATGAAATATTTGACCAAAATCACGTGGAATAATTCCTCTAGAGACTAGAAAGCAGTCTATTGAAGAACATGTCAAACGAGGTAAACTTTGAATTGATTTAAAATTATCAAGAGATGTTTGATAGTTTGCAAGAACTTGCAAAGATAGTGAAGAAATCCCCAGTAAGTTCAAGAACTGACAACATGATAAGAATTCCCCAATAGAGGATATACAATCTTTCAATGCAAAGTCTGAAAAGATCAAGGAAGGAAGAATGAAGAATATTCAACTAAAGGCATTAAGAAAGAAAAGTCTAAAGACCAAGAAGATGCAATATGATAGAATCCTTCCTAATGAGTTTGAAGAAATCAAAAAAATGAAGAATAGAAGTAAGAAATACTCAAAAGAAGGTCCTAAAGCCTATCAAACATAAAAGTCTAAAAAGATCAATGAATGAAGAATACTTAGCCAAAGGCATGAAGAATGAAAGGTCAAAAGACCGTAAAGCAGTGCATGATAAATGTTTTCCCAATGGGCATGCATTAGATGAAACCCTATGAAGTAGGTCCACCTAAGAGTATTTTAAGCCCTTAGAATAGGCACAAGCCCTAAAAGGGGGTGCACCGAAGAGTGATTTAGGAAATAGGTGCACTTAAGAATGTTTTCAGCTCTTAAAGTAGGCACAAGCCCTAAGAAGAGGTGCATTGAAGAGTGTTTATAAATCCTAAGAAGTAGAAGCACTTAAGAGTGTATTAAGCCCTTAGAATAGGCACAAGCCCTAAGAAGAGACATACTGAAGAATATATAAAAATCCTAAGAAGTAAGTGCACTTAAGAGTGCTTGAAGCCCTTAGAATAGGAGCACTAAAGAGTGTTTAAAACTCTACGATGCAGGGGCACTTAAGAGTGTCTCATCTTAGCATCATAAGGATGCACATGTCTGCACTAGAAAGTTGCACATCATGGATCATAGGGATGCATTCCATACATTAGAAGAATGCATTTGTTCGCACTAGAAGAGTGCATTTCATGCATTAAAAGGATTCACTTTAGCCCTTGAGTCAGCACACTAGCCCTTAAGTGGGCACGCTAGTCCTTAAATGGGCATGCTTCTTTTTGCAGGAGTCAAAGAGGAGAGTAGAGGATAAGAAGTATGATAGAATATAGACAAGGGCAAAGATGTCAAGATGAGAAACGGGAAGATGAAGTAAGAGTACTTTGTCGATCTTTATGTCTCATAAACTTCTCCAAAGTAGGAGGCAAGGTGCAAACTAGATTTTTTAGGTTAGATTATGAAACACGAAGGTGCATTGAGCAATGGAAATGATCGAATTGGCCTTAGAAGCAAAGAGAAGAGAGTCCAGAAGAAATTGACCAAAAGTTTTGAAAATCGACACATGGATTTGAAAAATCACATAAATTAATTCAGAAAGAATATGATGATGAGTCATATACCTTTGCCAATCTATGGATATCTAGTTTCCATAGAATTTCACGGAGCACAAACAAAAGTTGAACTCAAAGTGTTATATGCGATCAAACAAGTGAAGGTCAGAGAGGACTATATTGAAAAAATAAGAAACTAAGGGGTTAGGTGGGCCGTTGCTGGCCGGCGGTGGTGGAATAGCCGGCCAATTGTCCTCCCACAACCGATATGCTTTCCTACCATCGGCTCATAGTCCTCCCATAGCTGGTCGGCATTCCCCCTTGTATTTTTGGAAAAGTTTGATTCAAACCTTCCTTTTTTTCGTTTTTCCTTCCTTTTTTCAACTTAGTCCTCAACTATAAAAAGACCCCCTCTCCTCACCTTTACCATCATTTAGAAATCCTCTCTCTCTCCCTATCTAAGAGACACTTAAGAATTAAGCATAGGTAGTGTGGCTCCATACATCGTCCAATCACCCTTATGCTCCCCAAACTCCACAAAATCGGGTTTCTCACCAATAATTGTGAGCCTACCATCTCCGATCAACACTTCAAAACCACCACCCTTAGGATCGAACTCGTCACAAACGGTGTAGTCTACCCAATCCCGCCATTTCAACAAGATAGATAGGGAACAAAAATATTGGTCAGAATGCCGATAATAGTGAAAGGGGAAGTGTTATTATGAAATGGCAAGTACACATTACCCATAAGTTCAGTAACGTGACTCATCATGCAACCTATTTAATTACGACATCCGTTTATGGATTAAACAGTGTCGAATATATTTTGATGGATTGAGATGGATGACTATTCATGGATTGAATAGCGTCCACTAGAGCAATTTGGACAGCCGTTCACGAATCGAACAGTATCCTTCGGATGGTGACAAAAACAAAATGAAAGACAATAAAAAGGGCAATAATAGTAAATTGCGACAACGTAAAGTGTGATAATGTAAAACGCAATAAAGTAAAAGTGCAATAAAAAAAATGCTCGATAAAGTAAATTACGGTAAAAGTAAAAGACAATAAAGTAAATGAGCACAAAAAATAAAATGCAATAAAAAAAATGCCATTAAGTAAATAACGAAAAAGTAAACAACAATAAAAATAAAAATGTTGTAAAGTAAATAAGCAAAATTAAAAGTGAAAAAAGATAAAATGCAACAAAATAAAAGTGAATATCAAAGTGGAGGCACATTAGAGTGGTCATTTCCCATCGACCATCGTCGATCCGCCACCATTCGCCCTTATTTACCTAATCTCCATTCTAAATGCAAATTGCAGAAAACATAACAAAAACAGTAAGACGAGAGAAAATGTGGTCATTTACCCTCAGGTTGTACCTAATACTAAGTGTTTGTGGTCAATTATTTGAAAATTAGTTGAAAATAAAGGTGTGGGTGCAAAGCTTGAGAATAAGAGGGCTTGAAGGATAGAGATATGGTGTGTTGTGAAAGTTTGAAAGTAAGAGGGGTTGAAAGTGTATGAAAATAGGGGTGTGCGTGCGAAAGTTTGGAAGGAAATAGTTTGAAAATTAGTGAAAAAGCCCAGAGGAAATTTGCCAAAGCTAGCATGAGAATCGAGATGAATAGTCGATGTCAAAAATGGGTTAGCGTGCTGCCTTTTATAGAAAGTTGGGGGAGGAGTGCGTGCGTATCCTCATGTGCATATGCATGTTGCACAGGTGCGCATGCGTGTCCTAAACGTGCATGCATGTAAGGCACATGTGCACACTTCGTTTTCATCCCCTTTCAAGTGCACTGCCCCTCTTTCAGGCACACAACCCTCATTCACATGCACGTGCATCTTCTCATACGCGTGTAGTCTAATTTCTTCAGCTTTCAAGCATGGATTAGGCTTCTCTTGTTTCAAGTTTTTGGAGAATTCTTGGACTTTTTGGGCCCAATTTGGGTATTTTGGGTTTTTATCTGTATAGGTTTGGTGTTTTAGGCTAGGCTTGGGGTGTTTTGGATATTTTCAGTCCGTTTTACAAATCAATAATCGACATTACTCAATATTTTTCTGGCTTTCGTAATTGGGCCAAACCTTGTCAGGCTCAGACCATAAAGCATAAAATTTCATGCTTACACCTAGTAGTTAATCAATATAGTTAGATATCCCATTTGATAGTTAAGTTAGAAAAATTTAAAAGTATTAAAGAAATATAATTCTTTCAGTAATCCATAGGAAACTAAAACATATGCTGTAACATAAACATAGACATTAAAATGAATATAAACATTAGTATTGGTGTGAATTCCACATAACTCCCCTATACCTTAGTGAAATCCCACATAACATCCTCTAGCTTCTGAAATCCCACATACCTACCTGTTCTATTAATGATCATGAGTTAATTTTGTTAAAATATACAATATTGACCAAATTGAGTATATATATATATATATATATATATATATATATATATATTAAAAAAATTGCAACTAGTCATTCAAAAAAATTGAAAAAAGTCCAAAAACTAAAATAAAAAGAAAACCCTAAAAAATTACTTGCAACCTCAATCGCCACAATCATAAATAAACTAGTCACATAATAACACTAGAGGCTCTCAATATGTCAAATTGTGATATCTCGATAAGATTGCAATATATTCACAACCACAATGGACTAGATGCTACTTAATACTTGGCCTATAAAACATTTAACACTAATGTTTTCATAAATAATAATAATATTAAATTTCAAATGTTATGAAGCATGTATCAAATTCTAAGTTCCAAGGTTTCAAATGTAATGCTATGACACATCCGAAAAATGATTGTCTCCCAAGTATAGGAGTGTCGAAGTAATAAAACCCGGTGAGACTGGGGTCGATCCACGAGGAAGGGAATTTAAGCGTTACAAATTATAAGCTAAACAAATGTGATATGGATGATTCAAAGAGGTGACATGATAATATCAACAAGTATGTAAGATGGTAGGTGGTATTACCGACCATTCAAATATAAAACAAAAAGCAAGAGGAGGTAAAACCATCCATGGAAATAGGTGGTATAACCAACCATAGTAAATTAAAGAACAATTTCATAAGGTGGTAGAACCTACCATAGTAAATAAAATAAAAAGTTCATAAACAATAGAATAATTAAAATACAAGAGGAATTAACACAATAACAATGAAGGCTAAGGTTAGGGGATCCGCCCTTGATATTTCAAATAAGGATAATTAACCCATTTTAGTTATATGAATTATATTTGTTTCATTACCAATATTTATACCACTTCTTGTAAATGGGTTCAAGCATCCAATGTGCCAATCACCATATGTCTACAACAAATCAAGGTTCCTAACTAGATTCGTGTCGGTAAGGAAGAACCATACATCATCTAGAAAGGATCCAAGCATTTGATGTGCCAAGGATTGTCTACAATGGATCAAGACCTCCACTTTACGAGTGGTGTCAAGATTGATTAAGAAATTAAATATAAATCATATTGAATAAACATTATAAGATTAAGATTATTAAGCACATATTAAGGGTTAGAGAATCCTTATTCTCATATCAAGGGTTTCACCCTTTCACCTTAGCAAAAGAGAAATTAGAAGAACATTATAATAGAAAGAAAATAAAATGTAAGAAAAAGGAAATTCATTAATAACATAAACACACAAAACACAATACAAGATCCTAGCCAAAGCCAAAATGTTCCAGCCAAGGCCAAGATGCCCTAATGGGTCACAAGGCACCTCTATTTATAGATACATCCAGGGGCAAACTTGTCAAATTACAAGGGCATAATTGTCAAATATTAGTTGTAAATATCTTTGACAATTGGGATCATTAGGCACTGACTTTGACCATCAATTTTGACATTGAAATGTTGAGAATTTTAATCACATGTCTTCATGAAAGTTGTAGATATTTCTTCAGCTTTCTAGAACATATTGATTTGCACAATTTGGATACGTATTTTGAGAGATACGGTCCAAATACTGAGGCCTGGTCAGACTGGGCCGAGACTGTAGATGGGTTCATTTCAAGCCCAATTTTGGTCCACTAAGAGCCCGAATTTGGTGATGCTTGTGAAATGAAATCTTGTAGAAAATTGAATCAGTTTTCCAAAACATTAAGAATTTCACCATTCTGATCTATAAATAGAGAGTTATGCCCATTTTACCGAACCTGTAACAAAACCAAAATTAAGAGGAATTAATTCCAAAGATGCAAATGCTACAAATATGCTTAAGTTTGAGGAATTTAATGACACTATTAATGCAATATGATGAACTAAACTCTTATTAAACATGCATATTTAAGTGTTCATCATGCTATAAGTTTCATATATTACTAGTTTTGAATTTGAGGTTAAAGTTTTTTCAAAAAAATTTAGTAGAAATATGAAAAAGTTGTTTGCCAGTTAAATATTCAAATTGACTTGTCAACAAATAATCTATGAAGGATGAATTCCCTTATGGATATTATAGCATATAAATCTAGCAAGATTATATTTATGGACAATCTCGTAGATATATCGGATTTTATTGATAACCATGTAGATATTTGCATATTTAAATTATGCCTATGCAAAACTTATCTAATTGTATGAACGTTAGATAATTTTAATCATACAAGGATTTTGATGTAGGACCTATTAGATTATAATTATGAATAAAATTGGAATTTTAATTTTGATTTTAGGGATTTTAATAAAGTAGGGATTTAGACTTCCTAAATTGGGAGTAATCCTAATTTGAATTATTTTCCTAATTAAAAGTTTACTACTATTTTATCTAAGATTTAATATTGGTATTTTCATGTTTAAGTTGGGCTTAGATTCTATTTCCTAATAGATTTTATTTCCTAGTCAAGTTATGTTTGTTGGAACTATAAATAACTTTCATTAGTTATTTTATTTCTTCGGTTGTTGAATATGATTTTTTGATCTTTTAGTAAATAGATTATTTTTCTTCCTCAATTTCTTTCGTTATTTTCTCCTATTTTCTCTATCTACGTCTCCCTCCCTTTCCTTTAATTTGAGGAACCTCGATCCTCATCATTTGGTATTAGAGCATGGTTCGTTTCCCCCTCGTACTAGTTATCCTTTATTTTTTATTCAACCTATTAACCATAAATTTCTCACCACCATTAATAACTTTATCGAATTTCATCTTCCATCACCCATTAAAAAGAAATTTCAGCCACCATTACTATTCATCACACCGTCACTGTTCACCATTGACCAAAGTTGAGTGATGTCATTTGCAACATGGCCACCACCATCAAAATCTCCTTGTCACGATCTACAAACTATAATTTAGCACCAACTTCAAATTTCCACCAAAGGTGTCAAAACATCATCCAAAGTTTGATCATATAGACCCCAAGGTTTTGGTTTGTTTCCACTTAGCCCTTAATGTTTCAGAATTTTGAGTTTAACCCTAATCATTCAGTGCACTACATTCTTAATTTTTGTCAATTTAGTCCTTATGGCCAGGTACCTTCACCAAAATTCACCCTCACGTAACCAAAACAAATATGAACCTAAACCATCACTCCAACCGGTGACATTCTGTAAGTAACTACCATAATGCAAAACTTAGAAAGTAAGATAAACACTCAGATGGCAGAAGTAATTCAAGCCATAAAAGCCCTATAACTACAAGTTTCCTCTCTTTCAAAACAAGACCCTCAAATTGAGCCTTCTATCAAACATAGAGATCAAGATGATAAAGGGATTTTGGGTGCAACTCCTAAGAACCATAAGGATGAATGTGATGATTCTAGTACAGATGATGAAGCAAGTGAGCTTGATCTTGAAGATGGACATGAATCTAAAAGTGCTATTGAAATCGAGGGCAAGATGAATTGTAATGATGATATGGAGATAATAGTGAAGTTGTATCCATATGTGACAAGGAATCTCATGAGATCATTCAAGAAATTGATTTCATAGGTTATGATTCATATTTGGGTTCATCTACTCCTATCATTGGGTTAACATCTTTTGTAAAGTCTTCTATGGTGATTGTTATTTCCCTACTAATCTTGAAGGCCATTACATCATTATCAACTTTTTTATCATGTGTACCTATGCCATTCAATTACCAAGAGACTATCATTAATGGGGCTTCATCCCGCCAGAGAGTTTGCTGACCACGACACCATGTCAAAGCCTTTTTCAAGACTCACGGGAACACAAACGAGCCATGGACACATCTAAAGAATGGAGTCACCACCCAATTTTCTATTCGAAAAATGGATAATGGCAGTTCGATCCCTCACTTCGGGACCTAAACTATCATTATCCCTTCAGAGATGGGTTCAGGAAGTTAGGCACGATTAAGCCCGCTTGGATGTAAATCTGACCTCCACTAGGGTATACTAAATAAAAATAGCTAAACTTTGTCATACAGTCCACTTATGTTGTTCATTTTATGCATACATTGTTTGTTTTATCTTCTTTAAGACATGCAGGGTGATCTCAATCAAAACAGTTGTATATTCATATAAAGAAAGACATGAGACGAGTAGAGTTACAATTTCCTTGCAAACATGGGGGTTAGAGGATGAGGATAAAATCATTTTGTTATTCAACAATAAAGTAAATTCTACTTCTAACACTTCAAATATCTTATTGATATAAAACATTCCATTCATAGCATACTCATGAAAATCATTTATTAAATATAATCAATCGATGCAAGACTCGATAAATAGTGAATTCCTCCCCACCATATGTGAGTCTATTCAATATTTATCAAGCCTCTTCAAGCATACATTCATGCATATTCATCTAATCATTCATTCTAAGTGATGGTCGCTCACCATCAATATAAGTCCACCACCACTTCATGGCACCATATAATTATTCAATCATATTTCTAAACATGGTAATTAAATTGATCAAAATTATAAACAAGGCCATAAACTAAAATCATGACACTTCTACCTAATTTGACAATTCTATTATGGTAATTTTATCTAATCATGGCAGTTCTAGCCCTTTTATAACATTCATAGTGAAAAATTGTAATTCTAGCCTAGATTTGATAATTATATCATGGCATTCTAAATTAAGACTGGCTATTCTAGCCCAATTCAAGCAATCATGACAAGCATGGCAATTCTTCCCGATTCTATGTTATTTCTTAGCATTATTCAAAGCAATCATAAGTTTAATTCCTAGCATGATTATAATCATGTGTTCTTCAGCATGATTCTATACATGTATTCTTAAACATGATTCTAAGCATTTGAAAAAAAATAAATAAATAAACTCCTAATCATGTTTCTAGATAAATGAGGGAAAGATGACTCATCTTGAAAGTATTTCCACCTTGCAAGATAAATTAAAAGTCAAGCAATTCATAAAAACCCTTAAACACACTTCTAAGCATCAAAATAAATCCTAATCATGCTTATTCTAAGCAAAATAAAACCTAAACATGCTTATTCCAAAGCAAGAAAATTAAATAAGAAAAGACGGAGAAGAGAGAACTACTCTCAAGACGTACCTTTTCAGGTTTAAAGCAATAAGAACGCCCCAAAAAATATTTGAACTACAAAAGACTCCTTGAATTCTCAATTGTGTCTTAGAGGGAGAGAAAGAGGACTTCTAGATAAGAGTGAAGTGAGGAGGAAGATGGTCTATATAGTTAAAGGTGGAAGTTGAAAAAGGAATCAAAAATTAAAATGGGAAAGTTTGTAATGAAATTTTCGTCAAATAAAGGGGGAATAGCCGACTAGCTGTGGGAGGACAGTCGGCCAGTGTTAGGACATCCGGTAGCTATTCCTCCGCCGTCGACCAGTGGTGGCCCACCAATCCTCGTTGCTTCCTCTTTTTGAGATGCAGTCCCCTCTGACCTTCATCTGTTCGATCACAAGCAACTCTTCGAGTTCAACTTCAATTTATGATTCATAAAATTCTATGAAAACTAAACATCCATAGCTTTGCAACGGTATATGACTCATTTATCAGATTTATTTTGGATTAATCTTTGTAATTTTTCAATATCAAGTGTCAGTTTTCCAAACTATTGGTCAGTTTTCCAAACTATTGGTCAGTTTTCAAAACTATTGGTCAGTTTCTTCATGACTTTCTTCTCTTTACTTCCAAGGTCACTTTGGTCATTTCTATTGCTCGATGTTCATCTTTGTTTCATTATCGAGACTCAAAATCCAGTGTCTATAGCTTACCCCCTACTTCAGAGAAGTTTGTGAGGCATAAAAATCGACAAGTACTTCTGACTTCGTCTTCCTTCTTCTCGTCTTGATATCTTTGCCCTTAACTACATTCTGTTAGACTTCTCATCATCTACTCTCCTCTTCAACTCCTGCGAAAGAGGTGTGCCCACTTAAGGGCTAGTTTGTCCACTTAAGAGCTAATTAGCATCCTTCTAATGCATAAAATGCACTCTTCTAGAAGGGACAAATGCATTCTTCTAATGCATGGAATGCATCCTTATGATGCGTGATATGCACTCTTCTCGTGTGGGCAGGTACATGTTCTAATGAATGGAATGCATCCTTATGATGCATTATGTGTACTCTTCTTATGCGAATAGGTGCATCTTTCTAATGCATGGAATGCATCTTTACAATGCATGATGTGCACTCTTCTAGTATGGACAACTGCATCCTTATGATGCTAAGATAAGACACTCCTAAGTGCACCTACATCTTAGGGTTTGTTAGGACTCTTCAATGTGCCTATTTTAAGGGCATAAAATACTCTTGAATGCATCAATTTCTTGGGGTTTTTAAACACTCTGTAGTTTGCCTCTTCTTAGGGCTTGTGCCTATTCTAAAGGCTTAAAACACTCTTAAGTGTACCTACTTCTTAGAGTTTTTAAACACTCTTGAGTACCCCTTTTCTTAGGGCTTGTGCCTATTCTAAGGGCTTAAAACACTCTTAAGTGCACATATTTTCTAAAATTTCTTCTAATGCATGCCCACTAGGAAAACTTGTATCACATAATGCTTCATGGCCTTTAGACCTTTCATTCTTCATGCCTTCGATTGAGTATCCTTCATTCTTCTTTGATCTCTTTAGACTTTTCATTCTTTGGGTTTCATGCCCTTCTTTCAAGTGTTTCTTGTTTCTATTCTTTGCTTATTGATTTCTTCAAACTTATTAGGGAGAATTCTATCACATTGCTATGAACGGGGCTTTCATCCCACCAGAGCATTTGCAATCATGACATTGTATCAAAGCCTCTTTTGAGACTTAAAAGAAGACAAACAAGCCTTGGGCATGTCTGCAGAATGGAGTCGCCACCCAATTTTCTAATAGGAAAATAGATGATGGTAATCCAATCCCCAGCTTCGGGACCTAAACTACCCTTATCTCTTCAGAGATAGGTTTGGGAAGTTAGGTATAAGCCTTTGACCTACCCAAATATAAATCCAGCCTCCACTAGGAAATACCCAAAAAAAATTAGGTAGAAGTTGTTATACAGTCCACTTAAATTATTCATTTTATGCACACATTTCCAATTTTATCTTCATTAAACAAATAAGGTGATTTTCAATCATGAAAGTTGTATATTCATACAAAGAAAAAGGGAGGAGAATAGAGTTTATATTTCCTTGCAAACATGGGGGAATAGGAGTAACATTACAACAATTTGTTATTCAACGATAAAGTAAAACTACTTCGAGCAATTCAAATATTCAAAGATAAAATATAACATATTGATGCATATTGTATATTCAATCCAATCAAATCAATTCAAGACTCAATAAGTAAGAAATTCCTTACCATCATATGTGAGTCTATTCAATATTTATCAAGCCTCTTCAAGCATATATTCATCATTATATTTATTATAATTATTCATTCTAAGTGATAGTCACTCCCCATCAATGTGAGTCCATCACCACTTCATGGCATCACATAATTATTCAATCATATTTTTTAACATGGTAATTAATCAAAATAAATCAATCAAAATTATAGACAAGGCCATAAACTAAACTCATGGCACTTCGACCTAGATTTGATAATTCTTATCATGGTAATTCTACCTATTCCTTGCTATTCTAGCATAATTTAATTGATAATGAAAACTCTAAATAGGGCAATTCTACCTTAGACATGGCATTTCTGGCCTAATCATGGTTATCATGGCATATTCTAGCCTAGTTCAAGAAATCATGGCAAAACAAGGCTCTTCTAGCCTAACTCAAGCAATCAAAGCAAATCATGACAATTCTTGCCTATTCCATGTTGTTTCCTAGCATACTTCAAAGTAATTATAAGTCTTCCTAGCATGATTTTAATCATATGCTCTTAAGCATGATTCCAAGCATTCGCAAAGAAAATAAACTCCTAAACATGTTTCTAATAAATGAGGAAATGATGACTTACCTTCACATGCATTTCCACCGTGTAAGACAAATAAAGGGTTAAACAATTCTATAAAACTCTAATCATGCTTCTAAGCATTAAAATAAATCCTAAACATCTTATTATAAGCAAAAATAAACCTAAACATGCTTATTCTAAAGCAAGAAAAATAAATAAGAAAAGAGGAGAGAGAAGAGAGAACTACTCTTAAGACATACCCTTTTCGGGTGTAGAGCAACAGAGTGCCTAAAAAAAACTTTAAACTAGAAAACAGTCCTTGAATTCTCAAGTGTATCTTCAAGAGGGAGAAGAGAAGATTTTAGTTTGTGAGTGAAAGTGAGAAGAGGGGTGTTTTTATAGTGAAGGGTTGAAGTTGAAAAAGAAAGCAAAAATCAAATATGAAAGGTTTCAGTTGAAAATTTTTAAGAATAAAGAGGGGAGCGTTGACCAGCTGTGGAAGGACCGCCAACTGGTGGTGGCCCACTAAACCCCTTGGTTTTGTGTTTTTGCAATGTAGTCTCCTTTGACCTTCAGTTGTTCGATCATGTATAACTCTTGGAGTTCATCTCCAATTTGCAATCCGTAAAATTCGATGAAACCTAGATATCTGTAACTTCAAAAAGGTATATGATTCATCATCAGATTCCTGTTGGAGTAATTTCTATGATTTTTCAAAGTTATATGTCGATTTTCGAAGCTTTCAATCTATTTTTCCCAAACTCTCTTCTTTTTGCTTCCAAGGGCATTTTGGTTATTTATATTGCTCGACATTTATCTTTGCTTCATCATAAAGCCTGAAAAATCAAGTGTCTACAGCTTTCCTCCTACTTTGGCAAAGCTTGTGAGACACAAAGATCGACAAGGTACTCTTAATTCGTCTCTCCTCGTCTTGTCTTGGCATCTACACCTTCATTTGCATTATGTCAAACTTCCTAACATTTGCTCTCCTCTTCGATTTCTGTAAAAGAGATGTGCCCACTTAAGGGCCAATGTGCATCCTTCTAATGCATGAAATGCACTCTTTGAGTGCGAATAAATGTATCCTTCTAATGCATGGAATGCATCCTTATGATGCGCAATGTACACTCTTCTAGTACAGATAACTACATCTTTTTAATGAATGAAATGCATCCTTATGATACATAATGTGCACTCTTCTAACACAGACAAATGCGTTCTTCTAATGCATGAAGTGCATCCTTATGATGCTAAAATGAAACACTCTTCAGTGCGCCTACTTCCTAAGGTTTGTTAGCACTCTTCAGTGCAACTACGTTTTAGGGTTTTGAACACTCTTCAGTACGCCTCTTCTTCGAGCTTGTGCCTATTCTAAAGGCTTAAAACACTCTTAAGTGCACCTACTTCCTAAGGTTTTCAACACTCTTTGGTGTGATTCTTCTTAGGGCTTGTGCCTATTTTAAAGGCTTAAAACACTCTTAAGTGCACCTATTTCCTAGGGTTTCTTCTAATGCATGCCCACTAAAAAAACGTTTATCATGCACTACCTCACAGTCTTTCATTTTTTAGACCTTTGGCTACGTATTCTTCATTCTTCTTTGATCTCTTTAGACTTTGCATTTATTAGGTTTCACGCCATTCTTATAAGAATTCTTACTTTTATTCTTAATTTCTTGTAGTCTACCAGGGAAAGTTCTTGATTCATTATACTTTAGACTTTTCATTTCTTCGTGCCTTTGGCTGAGTATTCTTCATTCTTTATCAATCTCTTTAGACTTGTTGGGTTTCATGCCCTTCTTTCAAGTGCCTCTTACTTCTATTCTTCACTTGTTGATTTCTTCAAACTCATTGGGGAGAATTCTGTATATTGCATCTTCTTGATCTTTAGACCTTTCATTTACTGGGTTTCATGCCTTTTCTTTGAGTACTTCTTGTCTCCATTCGCTTGTTTTGCAAATTCTTACTCTTCACTAGGGAAAGCTCTTGGTAGGTTGTGCCCTCTTGGATTCACTGGGGATTTCTTCATTGTTCTTGCACATTCCTACAAAATATCAAACATCTCCTGATAATTTCAAATCATTTCAAAGTTTACCTTATTCAATTTGTTCTTCAACAATTTGCTTTCTTATCTCTACAAGAATTCTTTCCACGTGTGTCAATTAGTCATCCAAATCCATGTGAATCAAATTTTCTTCTAAGTTTTCCTTCTTCAAATGCTTCTTCAACTTAGACTTCAAATTTGAACTTTCTTCTTCAAGGTGAACTTCAAATTTCTTTTTCAAGATCTCCTCTTCGAGGTAGGCTTCGATTTCCTTCTTCAAGAAAGATTGCTTCTTCAAGATGGATGCCCTTTTTGAGGAAGATGCCTTCTTCGAGGTAGATTCCTTCTCTAAGGTAGATGTCTTATTCAAGGGACATGTCTTTCTTCAAGAGTGATCCTTTCTTCAAGGTGGATGTTTTCTTCAAAGCGAGTTCCTAGACTGCATTACCCACTTCTGGCGATATGTACTTCTTACAAACTATTGTGTCCTTCTAGACCATGTGAGTTCTGTTGAGAAAGTTTGACTTGTTTTAGGTGATTTGCAAATCTTGCGAACTGAGTCTCTTTTAGATTGTACTTGTACTTCTTGCACGGCTAACCATTTCAAATCTTTCTCCTCTAATGTGGTCCTCTTTGACTATCTTCAATTGTGGCAGTCCTTACTTTTATGGTGATCCTCATTTATAACGTTGTCCTGTTTCTGGCATGTTGTACATTATACTACTTAAAAGCTTTATCCATGTGTTTAGCACATTATGCTGCTTCAAGCGACCGTTAGGTCTCATCGAGATAGAATTGCCTTTGCATGTCGTACTGCTTGAGAGAAGTCTCATTGAGATTGAGCTATCTGATCCAAGAAATCTACACATTGTGTTGACTGGGGAGCCTAATCCAAGTGATTTGCATATCATGCTAAACTAAGAAGTCCGATATAGGTGGCTATCACATCATGCTGCTTCCATTGGGTAACATCGAGACTGAACTGTCTGATCTAAGCAACTTGCACATCATGCTGCTTCTATTGGGTCTTGTCGAGACTAAACTATCTGATCCAAGCGACTTGCACATTATGCCACTTTTATTGTGTCTCATGGAGACTAAACTACTTGACTTGCACATCATGCTATTTTGATTAGGTCTCATCGAGATTGACTTGCACATCATGCTGCTTTCACTAGGTCTCATCGAGACTGAACCACCTGATCCATGACTTGCACATCGTGCCAATTCCATTGTGCCTCATCAAAACTAAACTATCTGATCTAGACGACTTGCACATCGTACCGCTTTCATTATGTCTCATCAAGACTGAATTGGTTGATCTAGACAGCTTGCACATCGTGCTGCCTCCATTTGGTCTCATCGAGATTGAGTTGCCTAATCCATGCAACTTGCACATTGTGCCATTTCCATTGTGTCTCATCGAGACTGAATTGCCTGATTTAGACGAATTGTACATCGTGCCACTTCCATTTGGTCTCATCAAGTCTGAGTTGCCAGATTCAGGCGACTTGCACATCGTGCTACTGTTGTTGTTATTCCTCTAGGTGTTGAGCCCATTTTCTTTACAGTTACCACCAGTATTTCATGCTACATTGTGATTCTACAAAACCTGGTCACTTATGGACTTTGCTCTGTTTTGGATTATGCTTCCTATAAGAAAAGGATTTATGTTGTTTGTATGTTCTATGCTTATGATAAATGTGTATATCTCTTGGGCTAGCGATCATAGAGGGTGTCGATCGACTTCAAGCCAACTTATTCTTCTTATGAGAGGATACTAAGGATGACTTAGCGATAAGCAGGGGAGACTTTTGGTACTGTGGACTCGTGCAATGAATGATCAAATACTCAAAACAACAATTTGATAGCTAGTCAATCTACCTACTTTAGGCATCATGTTTGTACACCCCACATTATTTCTTATGCTTCCTTCGAGATGATTAGACAATTCTATTTCATATGATTTTCAAGATGGTTAGGGAATTCTTTGTCCCCTGATTCTTTTCTTTTCTTTTATCAAGATGATTGGGCAATTCTTTGCCTTCTACTTTTGTTCACTTCTTAAGATGAAGAGGCAATTCTTTACCCTTTTTATGATGAGTTTAATACTATTGTGGGAAATTCCTTCATCTTACCTTTAAGGGCATTATTTCTCTTTCTATGTGAACATCCATGATGGATGAAATGGCTAACTTCTTCCATATATCTTGCTTCTTCATTGTTGGTGGCAAGGCTCCCTTCTTTGATACCCTTAAGAGGAACTGTTGGCGGATTTTCTTCTTTTTTACATCTTTTCAACACACCCAATATCCTCCAATAAGTTGTAATGTTGAATGTGAGTTGTGCATCAATTTTATTCACAATTGAAATCTTCAAAGATTTCTCAAATTCGATAGCTTAAAGGTAATGCATTGACATCGTGATTATTCACAATTTTAACTCTAATACCAGAATTACTTCATTCAAGATTCTTCATGTGTGTGTGTATATAGCCAATCATGCTTCACTCTTTGAAACTCAGATAGCTTTATGCAAATAAGAGTTAGTGATCAATCTCTAATGAAAAAGGGCTACCACAAGCCCGACTTTCACACCACTCTCCATTAATATAGGCTGATCACAACATCAAAGACCATTAGGGCTTTATCAAGCTTGTAATGATAGGCTAGGGTCAAGGGATAAAGGAAACTATAAGGTTATCTCACCCATAGTCATACAACCCTTCTAGGTTTTAATTGAGAGAACTAATTTAAACTTATCTTCATTATCTCGTTTGCTTTGATTTCAATTTTGAACGGCTATACGGCTAACTTTGCTTTATGGGATTAGCACTTTCTTTTCTTTTTCTTTTTTTCTTTCTTCACTTTTTTTGTTTCTTTTTTTTTTATTTTCTTCAAGCTCAAAATTGCACAAAAGCTTGTCAACTTTCTTTCATTCTCCTATGAGCATGGCTCTCAATACTTTTTTTAGAATGTTCATATGCTATGGGTGAAGGGTACTATGTAGGAAAAAATTTTCAATGTTAGGACAAATTTTGTGGTTTGACAAAGAAAAGGCTTGATTAGGCTCAATGGGACGCACTAAGGACAATGTCATATGTGTAGGTGGGCTTGAAAGGTTAAATCGATTCAAAGAAGGCCTAAATCACTTCCCTCATGTTGTAAAGCCTAGGATTTCACCTCAAGTGGTGATCCAGTGGGTTCTAGAGTCTTATGAGATCTCAATACAAAGCTCTATTCACATAAAGCTTCTTTAAGTGATAAAATATTTCCATAGTCATGGCTATTATCTCAAATGTTGAAGAAATAAAGAATGAAACTCATCTAGCAAAAAGTGTCAAGCATGCAAATAACACAATCTCATGTATTACCAAAAACCTTCCAATGAATATCATGATTTTATCAATGATCATCAAAAGAACCCACAACTCACATGCCTTTAATTCAAACATCCTAAAGCAAAGCATTTTAAAACATCATTATTCTAGGCTAAGAATTCTTCCATTATTGATCAAGTCTTGTATCTCATGTCAAAAGCGGTGGCATTTGTCGGTGACATGGCCAGTTTGTTGGTGGAAATCACAATATTTGTGATACTTATGGTTGGTTGGGCATGGGTCTTGTAAAGGCTTTAGTACTAGTGGAAACAACACAAGTTACGCATGGAGCTCCCCAAAGACTTTGGATAATGGTCATCCCAATTGATTGAACTTCCTTGGTTGATGCTCTTCTACATCCTCATGATCTGACCCACTGGTTTGTTCATACTACCCTTGATTTCTTCTAGGGTAGTTGTTGTTCTTCTTCTGTTTGGCCTCCAAATCTCCTATTTGAATGCCCGAACCATATAAGTCTTCAAAAGTCTTAATAGGAAAGCCCACAAGCCTATCTCCAATAAAAGAATCGACCCCATTTATCACTGTCCGGACCTGGTCCTTCTCCAGGAGCCTTATGGTCATCTTGGCAGCTTTGGCCCTCCAACAAATCAAGTAGTCAAAAGAGGTCTCGTTAGGCGTTTTTATAGTCGTCTCCAAATCCCTCAAAGTTACCACCAGTTAGGTATTATGGCAATATCGATCCACAAACTATCAGACAACTCCTCCCAATCTTCTTAAACTCTCTTGGGAAGATCATGATATCACACTACCATATCATCTTCTAAGGATAGTGTGAAGTACTTCAAGATGTACTCCTTTGACAAAGGAGTGGTAGTCATGATAGCAACATATTGTCTCAAGTGAGTCTTCGAGTTGCCTTCTCCATTGAACCTGGGCAAATCAGGCATACAAAACTTTAGTGGCAAGCCATTGTCCCCAACAAGCAAGATGTCATCTAGTTCTTCGACCCCTTTTAGTCCCTACTTCTTCAAGAGAGGCTAGACCTTCTTCATGTCCTTGGCCAATTACTTGACCGATTCGGGTTTATCTTGGATGGCTGGGCCTTCTCCTTATCTCTGTCGTGGCTAGTCTCACCCTTACCACCACGATTACCCTCGGGTAGTAGCTGGTTCATGTCGTTAGGCCAATTTTGTATAACTTTGATGAGTTGGGCCATTTGTTGTTGGAGTGCGATCATATCATCTCTCAATTGGGCTATCTCTTGATTGTTGTTGTCATGTGCAACCATTTCAGTGACTATTTTCTCTTGTCTTCTCAAACGACCACATTGTCTAACCCAAGCTATGATGGTTGTAAACAAAGGTGTTAATGCCATGCATGCATCCATGTATGCATGATATGATGGATACTCATACAAGGGCATAGACGGACTTTCAACCTTCCAACCTTATTCCTCCCACACATGAGATCAAGTCTCTTTCCTAAGATTTTGGCCTCATTCCCAAGTCATCATCATGGGATGTGGGAATGCAAGATTCTCTCTCCTAATTCTAACATACAAATTGATGTTGGATCTTCCATGATCACCATAATATGGCTTTAAAAGTCATGATAACCTTAACTCATGGCATATGCCCCTACTTTGTTCTTATGGGTGATTTAACATGTAGCATTCGTTCATGGTTCTATTAGGTCTGAGTTAATGTTATTCTATTTATGTGGAATTTACATCCATGGACATGCATTTCAAAATGGGTTTTAGATATTCATCCTCTTGGAAATTTCTAGATTCGTCTACATGAGCTTGAGTCTCAAGGGTCCAATGGTCTGAGCTCCCTTGAGCGAGAGATGCCCCCTTAGGTCGGTCTCTTTTTAAACCAATTCAATGGTACATGCTCAAAGGTAGTGACACCAACATAAGTCATCTAAGGGTCGAATGGAGCCAAAGACTTCTCATGGCAATGCCACACGGCTAGTTTGGGCAATTCGTGCTCATTGTGTGCAATGCGTAGTGATGTAAGGACTCAAAACAACAAAGTCAGCTATTAGAATTTTGTATCCCAATCAGAATCAACTTCTCGTATCCCCAATGGAGTTGCCACAGTGAATGAGACTTTCATCCCGTCAGAGTGTTTGTGACTATGACACTGTATCAAAGCCACTTTTGAGCCTTAATGGAACACAAACAAGCCATGGGTATGTTTGGAGAATGAAGTCGCCACCCAATTTTATATTAGCAAAATGGACGATGGCAATCTGATCCCTCACTTCGAGAACTAGCTACTCTTATTCCTTCAAAGATAGCTTCAGAAAGTTAGGTACAAGCCTTCGACCCGCCCAGATAGAATTCTAGCCTCTATTAGGAAATACCAAATAAAAATAACTAGAAGTTGTTATACAGTCCACTTAAATTGTTCATTGTATGCACACATTTCTAATTTTATCTTTATTAAATAAAATAGGTGATTTTCAATCATGGCAGTTGTATATTCATCCAAAGAAAGAGGAAGGAGAATACAGTTTACATTTCCTTGCAAACATGGGGGAATGGGAGTAGGATTACAACAATTTGTTATTAACAATAAAGTAAAACTACTTCTAGCACTTCAAATATTCAAAGATAAAATGTAACATATTCATGCATATCGTATATTCAATCCAATCAAATCAATTCAAGAATCGATAAATAAGGAATTCCTCACCATTATATGTGAGTCTATTTGATTTTATCAAGCCTCTTCAAGCGTACATTCATCATATATTCATTCTAATTATTCATTCTAAGTAATGGTCCCTCACTATCAATATGAGTCCACCACCACTTCATGGCATCATACAATTGTTCAATCATATTTCTAACATGGTAATTAATCAAAATTATAAACAAGGCCATAAACTAGAATCATGATACTTCAACCTAGATTTGATAATTCTTATCATCGTAATTCTATATATTCCTTGCTATTCTAGGATAATTCAATTGATAATGAAAATTCTAAATATGGCAATTTTAGCTTAGACATGGCATTTATAGCCTAGTCACAGTTATCATGGCATATTCTAGCCTAGTTCAAGCAATCATGGCAAAACATGGCTATTCTAGCCTAACTCAAACAATCAAAGCAAATCATGGCAATTCTTGCCTATTTTATGCTTTTTTCTAGCATACTTCAAAGCGATTATAAGTCTTCCTAGCATGATTCTAATCATATGCTCTTAAGCATGAATCTAAGCATTCGCAAAGAAAATAAAATCATAAACATGTTTCTAATAAAGGAGGGAAAGATGACTTACTTTGACATGCATTTCCAACTTGCAAGACAAATAAATGGTTAAACAATTCTATAAAACCCTAATCATGCTTCTAAGCAAAAATAAACCTAAACATGCTTATTCTAAAGCAAGAAAAATGAATAAGAAAAGAGGAGAGAGAAAAGAGAAAAGAGAAATGCTCTCGAGATGTACCTTTTCCGGGTTTAGAGCAATAGAACACTTTAAAAAACTTTAAACTAGAAAATACTTCTTGAATTCTCAAGTGTGTCTTCAAGAGGGAGAAGAGAAGATTTCAGTGTGTGAGTGAAAGTGAGGGAGGGGTGTTTATATAGTGAAGGGCTGAAGTTGAAAAAGGAAGCAAAAATCAAATATGGAAGGTTTTAATTGAAATTTTTCAAAAATAAATGGGGGAGTGCCAGCCAGCTATGGGACTGTTGGCCTACTATGGGAGAACCGTCAATCGATGGTAGGATAGTCGGTCGACTATCCTACAGCTGTCGGTCGGCAATGGCCGACTAAACCCCTTGGTTTTGTGTTTTTATAATGTAATCCCCTCTGACCTTCAACTATTCGATGGCGCGTAACTCTTTGAGTTCAACTCTGATTTGCAATCTATAAAATTCTATGAAAACTAGACATCCGTAGTTTCCCAATGGTTTATGTCATTAGACTCCTTCTAGATTAATTTCTTTGATTTTTCAAAATCATATGTTGGTTTTAAAAGCTTTCAGTCGATTTTTACCCAACTCTCTTCTATTTGCATCCAAGGGCATTTTGGTCATTTCTGTTGCTTAACATTCACCATTGCTTCATCATCAAGCCTCAAAAATCAAGTGTCTACAATTGCATCTTCGTGGTCTTTAGACCTTTTATTCGCTTGTTTTACATGTCCTTGCTCTTCAAATGGGAAAGTTCTTGTTATGTTGTGCCCTTTTGAACTCACTGGGATTTCTTCATCATTCTTGCAAGTTTCTGCAAAAATCAAACACCTCTTGATGATTTCAAATCAATTGAAAATTTTACCTCATTCGATGTGTTCTTCAACAAACTGCTTTCTAGTCTTTGGAGGAATTCTTTCATTTGATGCTGGTCAAAATTCCATCAATTGATGTTGCTCAAATTTCTTTGTGAGTTGCTCAACTGTTTGCCCTTCTAACTATCTATTGACTGTTGTTCTTCGAAACCCTTTTTTAATGTGACCTTTCATTCATCAAGGCAGATTTCCTTCTTCAAGGTGAACATCAAATTTGAACTTTCTTCTTCAAGGCAGACTTCTTTCTTCAAGGTAAACTTCAAATTTCTTCTTCAAAATCCCTTCTTTAGGGTAGACTTCCTTTTTCAAAGGTGATGCCTTCTTTAACGTGGATGCACTCTTCAAGGTAGATGCTTTTGTCAAGAAAGGTGACTTCTTCAAGGTGGATGCCTTCTTCAAAGGAGATTCCTTCTAAATTGCCTACACCTAGTGACAGGTACTTCGTACAAACTATTGAGTCCCTTCTAGGCCACATTAGTTCTTTTGAGAAAGTTTGGTTTGTTCTAGGTCTTTAACACATTGTGCTATTTCTGGCGATCATTAAGGCTTAATTAGATGGAACCGTCTTTGCACATCGTGTTGCTTGAGAGTAGTCTTATTGAGACTAAGCCACTTGATCTAGGCAATATGCATATAATGCTGTCTTTGAAGCCTAATCGAGGTGATTTTCACATTGTGCTAAGCAAGGGAGCTTGATCCAAGTGATTTTCATATCGTCTTAAACTAAAGAGCCTGATCTAGGCAACTTGCACATCTCACTGGACTAAGGAGGCTGCTCCAGGTAGCTTACATATCATGTTGAATTGATGAGCCTAGTCGAGGCAACTTACACATCGTGTTGAATTGATGAGCCTGATTGTGCTAAACTGAAGAGCCTAATCGAGGTGGCTTGTACGTCGTGCTGAACTACGGAGCCTGATCCAGGCAACTTGCACCTTGCATATCATGCTACTTTTATTAGATCTTATCAAGGCTGAATTGCCTGATCTAGGTGATTTGCACATCGTGCTGCTTCTATCGAGACTAAACTGTCTGATCCAGGCGACTTGCACATCGCGCCACTTATTTAGGTCTTATTGAGACTAAATTGCTTAATCTAGGCAACATGCACATCATGCTATTGCTGCTATTATTCCTTTAGGTGTTTAGCCCATTACCTTTGCAGTTACCCCCAATATTTCATATTGCATTGTGATTCTACAAAACCTCGTTACTTTTGGACTATGCTCCATTTTGGATTATGCTTCCTATAAGAAAAGGATTTATACTTCTTATATGCATGCTCTATGGTTCTGCTTAGACCTGGCAATGGGTCATATTAGAGCGTTTCATCTCGTTTCGTATTTGTGTCATGTGAAATTATGTTAGTCCAAATTTGATCCATTAACTTATTAGGTCTAAATCTTGGAACCTAAACTCGATTGTTAACTTCATGTGTTACCCGAATCCAACCCATTTAACCTGTTTTCTATTTTGAAGTTAGACAACAATATGTGTGACAATTCTAAACATAAACATAACTAATCGTTTATACATTTAATATCTAAAAAATATTTTGAAATGTATTGACATATTCAAATTTAATAAAATACGAAAACATGAAAAAATTTTGTATCTAATATCGTTCAAAGGTCCATCTAAAGCATATTTAGGACAAATAATTAGAAATGTCCAATTATTGAACGATTCTCGAAAATAAAATAGGACATTCTATAAGTTTCTTCCTTGTATTCCCCGTCAAAATGTTTTACTCATACACACCTAAGAAAAAAATACTATATTTTGTTATATATTTTTTTTTTATCTACCATAAAAATAATTTACTAAATTATCCTTAATATTAATGGGTAAAACGGTTTTTTATATGATAAACCCAAACAGGGTCCAATATCAAATAGGTTTCATCGTGTTAACCCATGACAACCTGATCCGATAATATTAGATCCAAAACACGTTTTTATTGAATTGGTTCATGTCGTGTTAACAGGTCGTATAGAATTTGTTAGGCCTAGTTATGCTGATTGTGTCTTGCGTTAGGTGATCATTGAGGGTATGAACCGACTCTGGGCTAGCTTTGTTATTCTCATGAGAGGATACTAAGGATGACTTAGCGATGAGTAGGGGAAGACTTTTGGTACCACAGACTCACGCAATGAATCTTCAAATGCTCAAAACCATCTTCCTGCAACTAGTTAATCTGCCTACTTCAAGCATCATGCCTGTACACCATATATTATTTCTTTTGCTTCCTTCAAGATGATTGAGACATTTCTATCTCCCTATCCTTTTTACATGATTTTCAGGATGATTGAGGCAATTCTTCGCCCCCTGCTTCTTTTTGTTTCTCAAGATGATTGGGCAATTCTTTGCCCCCTGTTTCACTTCTTTTCTCATAATGATTGGGCAATTCTTTGCCCTTTGTATGAAGAGTGATAGGTGTCTACTTATATATTACTTTCATATCAATTCGTCTATGTTTCTTTGCTATATTCCTTGGTATTTTTATGTTTTTGTGTGGTTTTTTATGTTTGTAGGAGTTTTGGAGGAACTTGCACAAAATTGGAGTAAAACCCTTCATTTTCACCTCTGCTGATCAACCAATTTCTCGAAGTTGATTGTATCGATATACAATTAACCGGATAACATGCTATATACCATTGAAAAGCTCTCAAAATCTATTTTCTGGAGAAATATACAGTTCATGAATTTATATAGTGTACCGAAAGTTATGATAAAAATGGTATGAGAAGTGTATATTTGTAATTCCACATATCACTGTAGCATGTTATTAAATACGGGGACACTGTAGCAAGTTACTGTAGCAGAGTATATAAACATATTTTAGGGTTTTATTTTCATAACTTGAAGAGGGGAGAACGTGGTGGAGGCTGCAGCTCTGGATTTCTTTCATTTCCTGGAGTTCTTGAAGGAGAAAGAAAGCTTGGAAAGAGGAAGAACTATAATTCAAAGAGATTTACATCAGAATTGCTAAGTTTTTCCCTTCCCTTTCATTTTCTGGAAAATTTGTATGTTGTATTGTATTTACCACGTTTTTTAACATGTGTAACTGAATCTGAATTGGTTGAGGGTGATTTCAAAGCCCTTGATATGGTTTTTATGAGTTGATTGTGTAAGAAGTTGTTATCCAATTCTCTAATTTAAGTTGCTTGTATTTTCCCATATCTAATGCTTATGATTGCTTGCTGATTGTATTTGGGGTGGCCAACTGAATATAATATGGTTGTTGTCTATTGCTAGATTAGAAATCTTGATCCGTAATTGTCTTGAATTTCCAATCATTAGTAGCAAAATTGTGATCAGAGATTGCAATTGGAAAATACAACCTAGGTTAAATAATCCGAACCTTGTGTGATTATTGCTTAGATCAACCTATCTTTCTTATCGTAATGCTTCCATTGAATTAAACTCAGAGAGCTTGTTCTAGGTTGTTTAATGGATAGAGATTAAATAAAGAGCTTGTTTTATTTAACAACAAAGTAAGGAAAGATTGGGATAACAGAGCTTGTTGTTATCTACGGTTGATAACTTCAATGCTGTAATTGGATGACAATTCTATGTTAATTCACAAATTCATATCTTGTGGCAGAGAAAGAACCCTTAACCAAGTGTCTCTCATTGATTTTTCACTCCATTTTACTTTGTATTGTGTTATTGTGCATTTACATTAATATTTCATTTAGTTAATCCATCAACAAAACCCCCCCATTTATTCAGTTGTTGCTTTTGAATAACAAATTCAATTAGAATCAATCCTCGTGGGAACGATATCTACTTATCACTTTATTACTTGTGCGACTAGTATACTTGCTAGTTTCGAATGCATCAAAGAGTTTAGTCCTGTCCTGGGGAATTCCTTCATCTAGCTTTAAGCGCATTATACCTCCTTTTCTATAGACATCCATGCTGGACAAAATGATTAACTGCTTCCATATATCTTGCTTCTTCATTGTTGGTGGCAAGGTTACCTTCTTTGATACGATTAATGGTTACCCTCAGTTGCGTATTGTGACTATATCATTCCAATCATGTCGGACCCTCTTGGATAAGTTATGGTACCATACTACCGCATCATCTTCTAAGGATAACATGAAGTACTTCAAAATGTACTCCTTTGTGAAAGGAGTGGTGGCCATGATAGTAGCATACTATCTCAAATACGTCTTTGGATTGCCCTCTCCATTGAACTTGGGCAAGTCTGGCATGTGAAACTTAGGTGGCAAGTCACTATCCCCAATAACCAAGATATCATCTAGGTCTTTGGCCCTTTTCAGCCTTTTCTTCTTCAAGAGAGATTAGACCTTCTCTATGTCCTTAGTTAATTGCTTGACCAATTCATATTGGATAGTTGGGCTTTCCCCCCTATCTTTGCCTTGGCTATTCTCACCCTTATCACAACCACGTCCACCTAGAGGCATAGTTAGGCCCATTTTGGATAGCTTCTACAAGTTGGGCTTTCTATTGTTGGAGTACGGTGATGTCAGCCTACATTTGAGTCATCTCAACATTATTGTTTGGTGTAGCCATTTCAACAACCGATTTAATAGTCTCAAGTCTTGTCAAGCGACCGCGTCTAACTCAAGCTATGATGGCTGCAAAACAGAGGTGTTAATGCCATGCAGCAAATGCATTTGTGCATGATGCAATGCATGCTCATATGAGGGCATAAATAGACTTTCAGCCTTCCAACATTATTCCTTCTACATACGTGAGGTCAAGCCTCTTTCTTAGGATTTTTGGCCTCATTCCCAAGTATCATCATGGGATATGGGAATGCAAGATTCTCTCTTCTAATTCTATCATTCAAGTTGATGTTGGATATTTTATGATTATCTAACATGGCTCGAGACGTCATGATAACCTTAACTCATGGCACATGCCCCCATTTTGTTCTTATAGGTAATTGGACATGTGGCATTCATTCATGGTTCCATAAGGTTAAGTCAATGCTATTGAAATCATGTGGAATTTACATCCATGGACATGCATTTCAATATGGGTTTTAGATATTCATCCTATAAAAATTTTTGTAGTTCATCTACATGGGCTTAGTCACAAAAGTCCAATGGTCTGAGCTTCTTCAAGCGAGATATGCCCCCTTAAGCCCGTCTTTTTTATACCAATTTAATGGTATGTGCTTGAAGGTGGTGACACCAACATGAGTCATCTAAGGGTTGAATGGAACCAATGACTTCTCATGCCAATGCCACATGGCTAACTTGGGCAATTCGTGCTTATTGTGTGCAATGTGTAGTGACGCAAGGACTCAGAACCACAAAGTAAGCTATTTGAATTTGGTATCTTAATCAGAATCAACTTCTCACATCTTTAGTGGAGTCGCCATTATAAATGGGGCTTTTATCGCGCTAGAGCATTTGCAATCAAGACATTGTGTCAAAGCCTCTTTTGAGACTCAAAGAACATAAAAGAGCCAGGGCACGTATGGAGAAGGGAGTCACCACCTAATTTTCTATTGGGAAAATGAATGATAGCAATCGGATCCCTCACTTCAGGACCTAAACTACTCTCATCCCATTAGAGATGGGTTCGAGAAGTCAAGTACGAGCCTTCGGCCTGCCCGGATGTAAATCCAGACTCCACTAGGGTATACCAAATAAAAATAGCTAAACTTTGTCATACAGTCCACTTTGGTTATTTGTTTTATGCACACAATGTTTATTTTATCTTCTTTTAGAATGTAAGATGATTCCAATTAAAATAGTTGTATATTCATACAAAGAAAGAGATGAGGAGAATAGATTTACAATTTCCTTGCAAACATAGGGGATAAGGAATGAGGACTATATCAATTTGTTATTCAATAATAAAGTAAATTCTACTTCTAACACTTCAAATATCTCTTTGATATAAAACATTCCATTCATACCATACTCATGCCAATCACGTATTCAATATAATCAATTAATGCAAGACTCGATAAATAGTGATTCCTCACCACCATGTTTGACTCTATTCAATGCTTATCAAGTCTCTTCAAGCATATATTCATACATATTTATCTAATCATTCACTCTAAATGATGGTCCTTCACCATCAATGTGAGTCCACCACCATTTCATGGCATCATATAATTATTCAATCATATTTCTAAACATGGTATGCCTAATTTGATAATTCTATCATGGAAATTCTACCTAATCATGGCAATTCTAGCCTATTTATAACATTCATAGTGAAATATGGCAATTCTAGCCTAGATTTGATAATTCTATCATCGCATTCTAGTGTAAGCATAGTAATTCTAGCCTAATTTAATCAATCATGATATGACATGGCTATTCTAACCCAATTCAAGCAATCAAGGCAAATATAGCAATTCCTACGTATTCTACTCGCATTATTCAAAGCTATCATAAGTTTAATTTCTAGCATGATTATAATCATGTGCTCTTAAGCATGATTCTAAACATGATTCTAAACATGATTCTAAGTAGTTGTTAAAAAAAAAAAAAAAAACCTCCCTAATCATGTTTCTAGATACAGGAGGGAAAGATGACTTACTTGATAAGCATTTTCACCTTGCAAGATAAATAAAGGGTTAAACAATTCATAAAAACCCTAAACATGCTTCTAAGCATCAAAATAGATCTATCATGCTCATTCTAAGCAAAATAAAACCTAAACATGCTTATTGTAAAGCAAGAAAATTAAATAAGAAAAGAGAAGGGAGGAGAGGGAACTGCTCTCAAGATATACCTTTTTTGGGTTTAGAGCAACAAAAACATCTCAAAAGATATTCAAACTAGAAAAAACTCCTTGAATTCTCAAGTGTGTCTTAGAGGGGGAGAGAGAGAGAGGATTTCTAGATGGGAATGCAAGTGAGGAGGAGGGGGGTTTATATAGTCGAAGCTGGAAGTTGAAAAAGGAATCAAAAATCAAAATAGGAAAGTTTATAATGAAATTTTCCAAAAACAAAGGGGGAATAGCCAGCCGACTATAGGAGGACCGTCGACCGGTGGTAGGACAGTCGGCCAACTATAGGAGGACCCTCGGGTGGTGGTAGGACAAGCGGCCAACTATGTAGTCCCCTCTGATCTTCATCTGTTTGATCGCAAGTAACTCTTTGAGTTCAACTTCGATTTGCTATCAATAAAATTTTGTGAAAGCTAAACATTTGTGGCTTCACAACAGTATATGACTCATCATCAAATTTCTTCTAGATTAATTTCTGTGATTTTTCAAAGTCATGTGTCAGTTTTCAAAACTTTTGGTCGATTTCTTCTCGACTCTCTTCTATTTGCTTCCAAGGTCACTTTGATCATTTTCATTGCTCAACATTCATCTTTGTTTCATCATCGAGCCTAAAAATCTAGTGTCTACAACTATGCTTGTACAAAGCAAGATGTGACATTTCCTTGTGTATTGGCAAGTTCTTCCTTGACAACTCGCCAAGAGTCGAGTTCTTTTAAGTGAGGGCGAATTGATGTAGGACCCATTATATTACAATTAGGAATAAGATTGGGATTCAATTTTGATATTATGGATTTTAATAAGTTAGGGATTTTGACTATTATTAGGGATTTTGACTTCCTAAATTGGGTGTAATCCTAATTTAAGTTATTTTTCTAATTAATAGTTACTATTTTATTTAGGATTTAATTTGGTATTTTCTTGTTTAAGTTGCGATTAGATTCTAATTCCTAATGATTCTCTTTCCTAGTCAAGTTATTTTGTTAGCATTATAAATAAGTGTTGTTAGTTATTTTATTTCTTAGGTTGTTGAATATGGATTATTGATCTTTTAGTAAAAAAGATTTTTTTTCCTCAATTTCACCCTACTTCTCCCTCTATTTCTTCTATTATATTCTCTCCTTTCCACTATGTACATCTCCCTCTCATTCTTTTGTTTTCAAGAACCTCGTTCCTCATCATATTCTATGTATTAAATTAAAATAGTGGCATATATTGTATGGCAAAAATTATTTATCATGTATATTATATGTATGCTTCAAGTAATTAATGGCTATGGATGTCCTAATCTGTCTTTGTAGATGTGGTATACAATATGAATGTATCTTTGGCTAGAACTTCGAAATTAGTGGAAAGTTTTTTATTTTTTAGATGTTCATTTGGAATAAATCATCCTCAAGGTTTCTTATAGGTTAATATAAGGAAATATCAAATGTGAAAATTTAGCGTAATAATTATAATTTACGATGTGTTCATCAGCCAAGGAGAGGCTTCTACTTTGGTGTAACATTAAAAGTAATTTTTTTTAATTGTAATGACAATAATTCTTCCAATTAAATGGAAATAATATGCGATAACCAATGTAAGGTGGCAATTTTATTATGTATGAGTAAATTAGAAATTGCATAATGTGTGTTAGTAATCTTGTTCCGTAAATATTAATGTAATGTAACACAGAAAATTGATTAGAAAAAGAATCAATGAAAATGTTTAACCAAAAAAGTATTCAACGTTATCACTTCGAAACAAAAACATAAAATTCATAACCAAATGTGTTGTCATATTTTTTTATTTTTTTGATTATGTACTGTTGGTGTCAAAGTCTACTACATATGCATGTACCATGCACATGATGAGTTTTGATCAACTTGTAATAAAACAAGAATATTATTTTTATTCCTATTTTAATGTTTCTAGAATTATATTTTAGGAAGTATTTGATTTGGAATAAATATCTCTTTAGATTATGATATGATATCTTGTATCCTAATTAGAATAGGAGAATATTTATTTGTCCTAATTCCTTTTGGAGTTTGTTTATAACACTTCCTATTTTATTTCTCCTAATCCTAATATGATTTTGATTAGAATTTTTACAGGATTTCTAGGAGATTTCGGTCAGACCTCTCACTATATATATACAAAGCTATTCAGGCGGCTGAGAACGTGATTGAGAGATTGACGTGTTGGCTGATTTAGTTATGAGAGAGTCTTGAGTTCGACATTCCATGAATTCATAGAAGAGAGCTTCAACGCAAAAGGAATGTCTTCTTTGATTTGATTCTTTGAGTCTTTTGATTCATGTATGAGTGATAGAAATCGTACATGAGTTGTTGATTAAGTCTGAGTGAGTTAGTAGACACTTGGGATAACTTGAGGGTTGAGTGTTTATGTAATTTTTTGTCAGACTTCGGGTGTTATGTATAACTTAACAGTGTTCTGTTAAGTTATCTATGATAGAAAGTGGGCAGTGTCACTAGTGTTTAGGATCTTTGCGAAGATTTTGTTTGTCAAAGATTAGGTCTGTGCGTGAGAGTGAGTCAGCACTGTAAAAGATCCTAAAGATTGTACAAACAAGAACATAGTGAATTGCAGCTCTATAGCTGTCTGTGGACGTAGGTTTTTATAACCGAACCACGTAAAAATCCTCCTGTGTTTATTTACATAACAGATTACTGTGTTGTTATTTATAACTGCATACCTCCAGAACTTTCAATTGGTATCAGAGCAGGTTCATTGATAGACAAGTGAAGAAAACGATCACATTGATCTGGAAGGATGGAGTTTATTCGCACTGGAGGATCCGGAACACAACCACTCATTCTTGATGATGGTAATTATTCATATTTGAAGGTAAGAATGATGATGTATATCAAATCTCTTGATGACAGGGCATTGACTAGTGTGCTTAAAGGGTGGACACCGCCAACAAAGTTGAATGCTTCTGATGATTCCGAACCGAAACCTGAAGATGAATGGATTGATGAAGAATACCGACGTTCCAGTTGGAATTCAAAGGCTCTTAATGCAATTTTTGCTACAGTGGACTTAAACAACTTTGGACAGATTTCAAGGTGCAAAGCGGCCAAGGAAGCATGGGACATACTTAAGGTAAAACATGAAGGTACCACATCTGTTAAAAGATCTAAATTGATGAGACTTAATTCTCAATTTGAAAATCTGATAATGCATGAGGATGAGTCAATTTCTGAATTTTACTCTAAGATATGTCACATTACAAATTCAGCATACATGCTTGGCAAAACTTTCACTGATGCAGAAATTGTTAGCAAGATAATTAGGTCTGTTCCAGATAAATTTCAACCTAAAATTTCAGCCATTGAGGAAGTTAAAAACACTGATGAGATGAGGGTTGATGAACTGATTGGCATCCTCCAAAACTTTGAAATTAATTAAAGTACTAGGAAGCAAAAAGGTAAAAGCATTGCATTCAATGTGAAAACTGAAAAATCTGATGATGAAAGTAGTGATGAGCTTGATGAAACTGATTCTAAACATATTGCTTTTCTAACAAGAAATTATGTCAAGTTTATAAAAAGAAATTTCAGGAAAAAGAATCAAGGAAAGCCATCAAACTAAAGTGAAGAAAAATTCAGAAAGTTTAGCAAGGAGAATGACAAGAGGAAGCCAAAACAACCTGAAAAGAAAGGGCAAATTCAGTGTTTTAAATGTTCTGGTTATGGGCATATTCAATCTGAATGTGCAAATCTCAAGAAGAAGAATAAAGGGTTGACAACTACCTAGAGTGATGAATCAGAATCCGAGTCAGAAGATCAAGACTGCATGAGCAACTTTGTTGCATTTACTGCATCTGCAGCTGACAAAGGAAAGGCTGTTATGTCTAATATAACAGAAAATTGCAGACCAAGTGTTGATCATTTTGATGAAGAAGATGGACCAGAATACTATGAAGAATTGCAAGAGACATACAACGCACTCTATGGTGAATGGCTGAATCAGAAGGAAGAAATTAAAGCCTTAAAGAAGAAGATTGAGGAGCTGGAATGTGAAAAATCCTTTGCTGAAAATCAGATCACAGAACTGAAAACTGTTTTGACAGACAAAACAGCACATATTGAGAAAATCACAACATAACTAGTTGAAAGTAAGAGGTGTGTTGATCAACTCAAAATTGGAGCAGCCAAACTTGATCAGATCTTGAGTTTTGGAAGAGATAACTCTAACAAACATGGATTGGGATACACAGAAGGAAATGTTACATCTTCATCAAAAACAGTTTTTGTGAAAGCTTCAACATCAGGTAAGAATTTTGAACTTAACTCTTTAAAATCAAGTCCTAATTCCAATAGCAGTGAAATATTTGTCTCTCCTTTGAGTTCTTTCAAATCCAGCCTTGAAAAGGTAAGGAAATTCATTCCTACTTGTTATTTTTGTGGTAAAAAGGGACATATTAGGCCTAGATGCTTTAAATTGTTGAATCTTTTGCATAAAAGGTCAAAACAATTTAAACTGTTACCAAAATCACAACAGCAGTGGGTTAAGAAAGACAAAACAGTATGCCATGTTGCCTTTACTACACTTAATCATGCATCTAATGATTTGTGGTATTTTGACAGCGGTTGTTCCAGGCACATGACTGGAAATAAATTGTTTCTAACATATTTTAAGGCATGCAGGGATGGAAATGTCACCTTTGGAGATGGAGCAACAAGTAAGATCATTGGTAAAGGCACTTTGAATGTCAAAGGCCTACCCAATTTTAAAAATGTCCTTCTAGTGGAAGACTTGACAGCAAATCTTATAAGCATTAGTCAAATTTGTGATAACAAGTATACTGTTAACTTCACACAAAACAAATGTATGGTCTTAGATAATTTTGGTGAATGCATTCTAGAAGGTAATAGATCTTTGGACAATTGTTATCTAGTAGAAATTACATTCCATGCTAGGATTTCGGATTTAGAATTGTGGCATCAAAAATTAGGACACTTAAATTACAAAGACTTGGTTAAATTAACTAAGTTAGATGCCGTAAGAGGAGTTCCTAAATTTGATGACAAAATTGATAAAATTTGTGGACCATGTCAAATGGGAAAACAAATCAGAAGTTCACACAAATCAAATCCACATCTTAGCACTTCGAAGATACTTGATTTGCTTCACATGGATCTTATGGGTCTTATGCAAATTGAAAGCATTACAGGTAAAAGATATATATTTGTTTGTGTGGATGATTTTTCTATATATACTTGGGTTGATTTCATTAAAGAAAAATCTGACACTTTTGATGCTTTCAGGAATCTTTGTGTTAAGCTTGAAAATGAACCAAATAGGAACATTGGAAGGATTGTGAGAATAAGAAGTGATCATGGCAAGGAGTTTGAAAATGTTAGCTGTGCTGACTTTTGCAAATATCATGGAATTGATCATGAATTTTCAGCTCCTAAAACCCCTGAACAGAATGGCATTGTGGAGAGGAAAAATAGAACTCTTCAAGAGATGGCTAGAGTGATGCTTAATAGCAAGAAGTTGACCAAGAGGCTATAGGCTGAAGCAATAAGCACTGCTTGTTATATTTCAAATAGAGTTTTTCTTAGACCGGGCACTAACTAGACACCTTATGAAATTTTGACAGGAAGAAAACCTAATTTGAAATATTTTCATGTCTTTGGTTGCAGGTGTTACATCTTAAACGACAGAGAACTGTTAGGAAAATTAGATCCAAGGGGTGATGAAGGAGTCTTCGTGGGATATGCTCAAAACAGCAAAGCATTTCGAGTTTACAATCTGAGAACTGAGGCAGTCATGGAATCTGCAAATGTAGTATTTGATGACCTTGATGATTATGCAAAGTACTCACAAGAGGAAAGCATAACCAGCTTCACAGAAGGTGCAAAAAAATCAGATTCAGACAGCAATAAAAAGGAAGATGTTGTTATGAAGGAGGAAACAGTTGCTGTTACACCTGACATAACAGTAACATCTGACAACTCAGATTTGAACAAAAATTCAATTCAGAATGAAGATGAAAAGAAAGATCCACCCACATGGATTCAGAAGGCACATCCAACAAGTTCTATCATTGGAACACCAGATGGCATGATGAAAACTCGGAGCAAGGTAAGAAATCAGGTAAGGTTTGCATGTTATGTGTCTTTAGTTGAGCCAAAAAATGTAAAAGAAGCTTTAAAAGAAGAGGTGCGGATTCAAGCTATGCAAGATGAACTTAATCAGTTTAAAAGGAATGAAGTATGGGAATTAGTTCCTAGGCCAGAAAATACAAATGTCATTGGAACTAAATAGATATTCAAAAATAAAACTGATGAAAGTGGACAAGTAGTTAGAAATAAGGCTAGGCTAGTTGCACAAGGTTACACACAAGTAGAAGGCATAGACTTTGATGAAACTTTTGCACCAATAGCTAGACTTGAGTCAATCAGATTACTACTTGCAATTGCTTGTTTGCTTGATTTTAAGTTGTATCAAATGGATGTTAAAACTACATTTTTAAGTGGCTATCTCAATAAAGAAGTTTTTATTGAACAGCCTAAGGGATTTGAAAATCCTATACATCCTGATTTTGTGTACAGATTGCACAAAGCTTTGTATGGTCTGAAACAAGCTCCTAGAGCTTGGTATGAAAGGTTGACAAATTTTTTTATCAATAAAGGTTACAAAAGAGGCAGCAATGATAAGACTTTGTTTATCAAACATGCATCTAACTATTTTATTGTTGCTCAAATATATGTTGATGACATTGTCTTCGGATCAACTAACAAAAGCAAAACTAATGAGTTTGTTAAGTTGATGCAAGAAGAGTTTGAGATGAGCATGGTAGGAGAATTAAATTTCTTTCTTGGATTGCAGGTTAAGCAAATGAATGATGGGATATTCATATCTAAATCAAAATATGCCAAAAATCTTGTAAAGAAGTTTGGGCTTGAGAATGCAAAACCATTGAAAACTCCTATCAGTACTAATCTAAAACTTTCAAAAGATAATGCAGGAAAAGAAGTTGATGCAAGCTTATATAGAAGCATTATTGGCAGCCTACTTTACCTCACAGCAAGCAGACCAGATTTGAGCTTTAGTGTAAGACTTTGTGCAAGGTTTCAAGCAAATCCCGAAGAATTACATCTTGCAGCAGCAAAGAGAATCATCAGGTATGTTCATGGAACACATGATCATGGAATATGGTTTTCTAAAGATACAAATGATTATCTTGCAGGGTTCAGTGATGCAGATTGGGCAGGAAATGCAGATGACAGAAAAAGTACCTTAGGAGGTTGTTTTTATCTTGGTACTAACTTGGTTTCTTGGCACAGCAAGAAATAGAATTCAATTTCTTTATCAACAGCTGAAGCTGAATACATAGTAGCAGGGAGTTGTTGTACACAATTGTTGTGGATGAAGCAAATGTTGAGCGATTATGGTATTGAACAAAAGCTTATAACTGTGTTTTGTGATAATACTAGTGCTATAAATATTTTCAAAAATCCTGTTCAGCATTCTAGAACAAAACACATTGACATAAGATACCTTTTATAAGGGAACTAGTAGAGTCTAAGGTGATACACATTGAACACATCGTCACTGATAGACAATTGGCTGACTTGTTCACTAAGGCATTGGATACAACAAGATTTGAAAATCTAAGAAAAGCCTTAGGCATCTGTCAGTTACATGAATGAACACTGCTTACTGTTATGTTAATTGTATCTGCAATATCATAAGTTTTCTTCTAATTAAGCATGTATGAGCTGTGATATAAAAAAAATTTTGTGACTAATTAAATACTGGTTTAAAAATGAAAAATACAGAGAGTGCTACCAGTATATGATGTGTGAAAGCCATCCATTAAGAGTAACTTCATTGTATCTAGGAAATATGGTGAGGTCACCCACTCAAATGGAAAATGGCTACCTCTATACATGTGTGAAAGCTATTGTATTATTTAGCAAATTCACATTGAGACTAACTTTTATGTGTATAAGAAGCATGCTCAAGTTGATCACTCAATTGGACTAAGTGATGAAATAATTAAAAGAAAATAAAATAGCTCTTGAATATGCTTTCTTAGAATGATTCATATGATGTTCAGATATTGTTGTTATGTTATTTTTAACTGTGTTCTGTTACGTTTTTCATAACATACGATGCTCTTTGTGTTTATTCGAAATCAGTGGCGGGAATCTTGATTCTATTAGAATTCCTTATTCAAATTGGAATCAAATTTGAATCTCTGTCCATAAATGTCAGTTATGAAACGATTTTGGAAATAGATTTGACATTAATTTTTGTTAAAAACAAAATTGTTTTTACATTTAGCCTAGTATATTACGAACCGGTTTTGGGCTTCTCCTGTTCATTCCATACTCCCACAACAGTGTCTTCCCTGTCTCGCATCTTACTTCTCTCTTCCTGTTCTGGAAATTTTTTCTGCAGACCAATAAGTTTCTCACAGCCGACATCAAGCAGAAGTTTGAGAAGTACACTTCACAAAGGAAGTTGCATATGGAAAGGCCGAAACAAATACAGAGAGACGTGACAAGGAGATTCAAAGAATTGTAGTTGAAGTCACTGCCACTTCTTCTGACACAGCTGAAGAACACACTACTCTTGCAGCTTCTGCGCAACCAACTCCAACCATAACAGGGCAAAGATATAAAACAAAGGCTGATAGACTTAGGAAGCGCACTGGCAGTTCCTCTTCTTCTCCAGTTCGTAAGTCTCCAAGACTTCGTTACGTGCTTTTGGCATTCGAGATATCTTGATTTGATGAATGTTTTGCTTGGATGTTTTGCTCTGATCATGATCTGATTGCATTGATTGATATAATTGCTCTGATCGTGAATTGATTAAAGTGTGTTGCTTGATCAGTTTGACAAAGTCATTTTGATTGCGGGACATACTTATTCTAACAGTGTTTTGTTATGAGTTTTGTAACAGCTCACTGGTTAATTCTTTACACATGACAATTTTCGTTTGCTATTTCATGATAGCTTATTGTTATGATTGACTTATCATGTGTGATATTCTTTAATCAGAAATAGTTTGGTGTTTTCATCACAAGTTGCCAAAAAAGGGGGAGATTATTGGTGTCAAAGTCTACTACATATGCATGTGCCATGCACATGATGAGTTTTGATCAACTTATGATAAAATAAGAATATTATTTTTATTCCTATTTTTTAGGGTTTCTAGAATTATTTTTTAGGAAGTATTTGATTTGAAAAAAATATCTCTTTAGATTAGGATATAATATCTTGTATCCTAATTAGAATAGGAGAATATTTATTTGTCCTAATTCCTTTTGGAGTTTGTTTATAACACTTCCTATTTTATTTCTCCTAATCCTAATATGATTTTGATTAGAATTTTTACAGGATTTCTAGGAGATTTCGGTCAAACCTCTCACTATATATATACAAAGCTATTTAGGCGGCTGAGAACGTGATTGAGAGATTGACGTGTTGGCTGATTTGGTTGTGAGAGAGTCTTGAGTTTGGCATTCCATGAATTCATAAAAGAGAGCTTCAACGCAAAAGGAATGTCTTCTTTGATTTGATTCTTTGAGTCTTTTGATTCATGTATGAGTGGTAGAAATCGTACATGAGTTGTTGATTAAGTCTGAGTGAGTTAGTAGACACTTGGGATAACTTGAGCGTTGAGTGTTTATGTAATTCTTTGTCAGACTTCGGGTGTTATGTATAACTTAACTGTGTTCTGTTAAGTTATCTGTGACAGAGAGTGGACAGTGTCACTAGTGTTTAGGATCTTTGCGAAGATTTTATTTGTCAAAGATTAGGTCTGTGCGTGAAAGTGAGTCAGCACTGTAAAAGGTCCTAAAGATTATACAAACAAGAACATAGTGAATTACAGCTCTATAGCTGTCCGTAGACGTAGGTTTTTATAACCGAACCACGTAAAAATCCTCATGTGTTGATTTACATAACAGTTTACTGTGTTGTTATTGATAACTGCATACCTCCAAAACTTTCATGTACAAATATCATCCATTTTCATTTTAAAATGAAAATCATTTCAACAAAAATACAAAATTTATAATCAAACATACCCTTAAACTTTACTAAGAAGTTTATTAATTAAAAACGTGTAGAATAGAAACTTGGGTGTAAATAGTCTCACTTTCTTAAAAAAATAAGTTAATTAATAAGCATCTCTATGAGACATTAAGTAACGTCACCGATAGTGGCGAATGCAGGATTAAATTTTTGAAGGGCTCAGGTCGTAAAAAAATTATTATTGATCAAGTCTAATAAATATCAATAAATAAAGATACTATTAAAAAAATAATATTATTAATCTTGATATATGTAAAAGAAGAATTATAATAATTGTATTAGAATTGTATCAATTTATTCATATATTAAAAAGGAACTCAATGATCTTTTAAATCTTGAAAATCATGTATAATTATTCTATGCTATATTTATCTACAATTAATCTTTTAATATATGTAACCAAAGAGTCAATGAGAAAGTGATCATCTTCTATTTTAGTATAGAGCCAAAGATCAATTACGAATAGCTTAAAATAATTTAGTTATAATATAAATTTGAGGAAAATTTATAAGCACTATTATTCTACACATTATCAAGCATGAATGCAATTGATCATCTTTTCTTTATTAATAAATGATTAAAAAAAAGTGAATGACCTTTCTTTTAATATGGTTAATGTAGAAAATCTATTCAAACAAGAAGTTTATATTTAAGTAGGAAGCATTGCTTTCTATTTATTAAAATTTAAAAAGAGTTTAATTAATTGAATACGATAAAAACAAAAAAGTTTGTGAACCTACTACCTAAAATCATTTATGCTTTCATATTTAACTATGGTAAATCAAAAATGCATAAGGATGAAATAGAAAACTCTATATTGAAAAATTATTATAATAATATTTTAAAGATGATTTAAAGAAAATTTTCGGCCTGGCAAGGCTCGAGGCCCCTAGGCCTAAGATCAAGTTCATTCTTGATCGTCGACCTTTTTATTTAAAAACTAATAACATTCTTCTCAAATTATATTTTAAATTTTGCATCTCAGATATGTGTATTTAATAAAGACTTATTAAGTGAATGGTTAGATGATATAATGAGTGATGTGATAATTTTATTTTTATACTATATCATTTGAAATGCATATGTTTAGAATAAGTTTTAGATGTTTATCACTACTCTTATTTAAATAGTAATATAAACACTCTCAATTTATACTATAATCAAAAGAGATATATTAAAAAGATATTTTAGATATTTAAATAAATAAAAAAATAGAAATCAAACAATTATGAAATGTTGGTAATATCTTTACTCTATATATTTGTGTGTATACGTGTGTGTGTGTTAATTTTTTGTTTTTTGGCTAACGTTGACCTAAGTTTTTTTCTAATAATATAAGATGGCGGTTTACCTTCTTCTTGTTTTTCTTTTTTTTTTTTTTTAAAGAAAATCCGCAATAATTATGTACCCACGTGAAGGGGGTGGGCCGTGCCGAATGTTGATCTGACGAACAAGTTGGTTAACAGTCAATGCTCAAAAACCTTGAAACAAACATTGCGGAATGGCCCTTAAAACACGTCGAGTTAAAAAGTAGGGAAAAAAAAACTTAAAAAAAAAAAAAGAAAAAACGTAAAACCCTAAACCCCTAGAAGCTGCTGTGGTTTGCTTCGCTGTTAGTGCTGCTTCTAGAGTCTTCCCTTCTCTTTAAATCCAAACATCTCCATTACTTCCACAGCTACTCCTCTCTCTTTCTCTAAGCTCTCTCGCTATCAATACAACAAGTTTTGGCTTTTCTTCCATTTGCACAGCATTCCCCATGTATCGTTTCGCTTCCAGTCTCGCCTCCAAAGCTAGGTGCGTCACTTTTCTCTCATTTTGTTAGAAAGTGCAGTAACCGTGATTCAAAATTTTTTACTTTGTTTATGAATTGAGATCCAAAAATTGATCTGGAAGAACTACAATGATATTGAAATGGGATTTGAATGTCTTTATAGTTCTTGACTGTTTTTTTCCCTTTTTTTGGCTTGCAGGATCGCTAGGAACAGTACCCAGGTAATTGGATTTTGTTTTGTTTTGGTTTATGTTTTGTGCTTTGATGTGTTTGATGTTTGTATTGATTATATGCAATGGGTTTTGGTATTAGATTGGAAGTAGATTGAGTTGGAGCCGAAACTATGCTGCCAAAGACATAAAGTTTGGAGTGGAGGCTCGATCTTTGATGCTTAGGGGTGTCGAAGAGCTTGCTGATGCTGTCAAAGTCACTATGGGACCTAAGGTTATCTAAAAAAACCTTGCTAAGTTTCCTGCTTCTCATTTTCAAATATTGGGTTTGTTTTTTAACATCATTGGACACCACTTGTGGTCCTTAACGCTAAGTTTCTTCGGCCATTAAGGTCTTTGATACCACTTTATTTGGTTGTATGTTGGAAATTTTTTATGTGTGAAGTTTATTAGAACTTATGAATTGGAGTGCTTTTTGGCATGCACAGGTTGAATTTACCATGCGTGGAAAGAAACAAACGTTTTATCTTTAAAGGGTGTAAACATAAGAGTCAACAAATTGAGGACACCCTGTGTTTGTTAACTTTGTAGTCTTCTTGATTGAACCTTTTTTAATTTTTTGGGTTATTTAAGTCCTTGCTTATGTTTCTTCTAAATTTAGAAGTAGAGTTAGTTGATATTGATAATCTTTTTATGTTCAAAGGGGCGTAATGTGGTCATTGAACAAAGTTGGGGTGCTCCCAAGGTGACCAAAGATGGTGTAACTGTTGCAAAAAGCCTTGAATTTAAGGATAAAATCAAGAATGTTGGTGCTAGCCTTGTGAAACAGGTTGCAAATGCCACCAATGATGTAGCGGGTGATGGTAAGATTTCATCCCTAACTATTATCCACACCTACTTTGATTATAGTGGTATTAGTTATTAAGCTATGCAAGGTGGAGGGTTTTGTGTGAGAAATTAATGTTCATGGAATACATAGACGTTTTGCTGAAGTATCATATCTTATTGAACGGTGTGAACTTTTCAATGTGATTGCAGGGACCACTTGTGCAACTATTCTTACCCGATCAATATTCACTGAAGGTTGCAAATCAGTTGCCGCAGGTATGAATGCTATGGACCTAAGACGTGGTATCACCATGGCAGTTGATGCTGTGGTAACAAACTTGAAGAGTAGAGCAAGAATGATCAGCACATCTGAGGAAATAGCACAGGTTTGCCATCATTCATTCCTTCAAAACTTATAGCAGATTGATTATGTTAATCTACTGATGCTTAATCTGAGATTTCTGAAGTAAATTTACTTCAAGTAGGTGGGGACAATATCGGCAAATGGAGAGAGGGAAATTGGGGAGTTAATAGCTAAAGCCATGGAGAAGGTTGGCAAAGAGGGAGTAATCACAATACAAGTAAGTTGTCATAGATGCTCATGTTTTCAGTGTCTAGTTCACAAAATTCTTAAAAATATTCTTACCTGGCATGGGGGTTTATTTATATCTACTTAGGAAAACTTCAGATGTAGAAGTTATAATGCAGTTTATTAATATCATGGCAAAAATTAGTTCTGGTGGTTATCAGGCTGGTAATGGTAGCGAATATTTTCTACTATCTTTTTCTCATTCTTGTAGTTGGGGCTTCTTAATTTTGTTTTATTTCATGATTGATGGGTCTTATCCTCTATTGCAATAATTGCAGGATGGGAAGACATTGTATAATGAGTTGGAAGTTGTTGAGGGGATGAAGTTGGACAGGGGTTACATATCCCCTTATTTCATCACCAACCAGAAAAATCAAAAATGTGTAAGCATTTAATTTTCTCATGACTAAACTTGCTGCATCAAATGTTAAAATGTTGGTGGAATGTATATGATTGAAGAATGTTGAATAGCATCTTGTTTCAGTCACTTTTATTTTTGCTGTTGTGAATGCCAATTTTACTTTACAATTAACATTGTCTGTGTCTTGTGCTGCAGGAATTGGACGATCCACTCATTCTCATCCACGAGAAGAAAATCTCTAATCTAAATGCTGTTGTGAAAGTATTGGAGCTGGCATTGAAGGTAAGAAATTTCCAGTCAGTCAATATTAATTTGCTAGTATTCACGAAACTAGTATTTGAGCGTACTGTGTATTGGATGTCTTATTAAAAAGTTTCTTCATATCTTTGTTCAGAGACAAAGGCCCTTACTTATTGTTGCTGAAGATGTGGAAAGCGATGCTCTGGCAACTCTTATTTTAAACAAGCTTCGTGCTGGAATCAAGGTTACTTTTACTTCTGATTTTAATGGTACCTTGCTTTTTCAATATGTCTATTCTGAGCATTATTTTCTGATCTAATGTGGATTATGAATTGGTTAGGTCTGTGCTGTTAAAGCCCCTGGTTTTGGAGAGAACAGGAAGGCTAATATGCAGGATCTTGCTACTCTCACCGGAGGTGAAGTAAGTTGGTTTTCCTGCTTATGCTTAAGTTTTAATGTTGTGGTATGGAATATCATGTGACCTTTGAATGATATGTGTTAGTTGAAAGAGAGAAAAAAGAATAAAATAGATAGAGAAGAGAGGGTGAGAGTTGTTCTATGTTATTGATACATGAGATTTACATATTTTTAGTAGAAAAATCAAAGTAAATTAGGAAATAAAATCATTCACAATCAATACATATTATTCACCATCTAAAATAGAATTATTATAATCTAAAACTTCTATATAACTTCTAACACTCTCTATCAAGTTGGAGCATAGCTATTTTTAGTGCCCAACTTTGAAACAAAGATTACAAAATAGATATTTGATGACTCCTTTTGCCAATTTAGCATTAGTGATGGAGCTTTAGGTGGATTGACGACAGTTAGTTGTTTCACTCAAACTTCTAGATTGGAGAAGCAAGCAGCAAGTGAGTGAAAGCGAAAATATAAGAGATGACGATTTTTGGTAGGAGGAGACATTTACGACCATGAATACCGGCAAGACTGTAAGGGTAGCTCTTATTTTTACCACTAATAAGAGGTGATGAGATCGTTTAACCGTAAAGAGACTAGGTTGGGACAAAAGTGAAATTTGGATAGACTATGGAGAATTGGCTAAACTAGGGCAAGATTTTCCAATGACGAAAAGAGGGTTTTTTTTAAGTTTTAGAAACACACTTGAAAAATTGATCCAAAAGTTTTCGGAAATTTCAGAAAACCCTCTGGATACAAAAAAATGAATTTTCTATTGTGAGGACAAATAGGGACTTAGAGAGATTTAAAAACATTAGATATTGAAATGAAAGCAAACACGTGACTGAATTTTTTCAATTTGTTTTTGATAAAAACATTGACTTAATGGGGAAAGAGAGATTATTTTTTATTCATCACAGCACAAAAACATTAGAGACTAATAAAAAACAAAAAAAGATTTTTTTTTAATACTAATAATGAAAAAGAAAAGAGAGATAGACTTTTTTTTTCTTTTTCTTCATTTTGCATGAGCAAAAATTTCTAAGGACTTCTAACCTGCTTTGATACCATGTTAAAAGAGAGAAGAGAATAAAATAGATAGAAAAGGGAAGGTGAAAGTTGTTCTATATTATTGATATGTGAGACTTATATATAATAAAAAAATCAAAGTAAACTAAGAAAAAAAATTACTCACAATTAATACATATTATTCAGCACATTGAATAGAATTATAATAATCTAAAACTTCCATATAAGTTTTAACAGTGTTATTTTGTATTGTAGCTCATAACTGAAGAGCTTGGTATGGACCTGGAAAAGGTTAATCTAGATATGCTTGGCACGTGCAAAAAGGTAATTTCTAAAGTCATTAGTGAGCTGCTCATTAGTTCTTTAGCTGTTTGATTGTATTTTATTATGTGAAAATGGTGACACAGCTACTTGTCCATTCTTAAAACCCTGTAATATAATTTTCTCAATTCAAAATTTGAAGTATAGAATGATGTAACAGCTCTGTAGTTTACTTAAAAGTGCAACCGTTTATGTCTTTAATTTGTGCTTTTTGTGTCATAGGTTACAATATCAAAGGATGACACTGTCATTCTTGATGGGGCTGGTGATAAGAAGGCCATTGAGGAAAGATGCGAACAGGTATATGTTGCTTCCTTTTGATTATATTCATCTGTTGTACGACTTTAAGCAATTTATTTAGTGCTTTTTTGTCAATTCAGAAACAAATACTGAAAATTTCTTTTCTTTTTTTTTTTATATCTTTTGAAATTTTAACTTGATTCATGTGCTTGCAGTAATTTTTTCACTCTTCTGTTGTGATAACAGATTAGGTCAGCTATTGAATTGAGCACTTCTGATTATGACAAGGAGAAGTTGCAAGAAAGATTAGCTAAGCTTTCTGGTGGTGTTGCCGTGTTGAAGGTCTGCTGATTTCTTATAACCATTGCATATTTTTATATCCTTACACATCAACAATGCCAGCTCAGCCTCAGCTTCTTGTTCGGCTGGGTTCTTCATACCCATTTGCCTAGAGGTGTTAAAAAAAGAGATAACAATGATGGGAATTTACTTTGCAGATTGGGGGAGCTAGTGAAGCAGAGGTTGGTGAGAAGAAAGATAGAGTTACTGATGCCTTAAATGCTACAAAGGCAGCTGTAGAAGAGGGTATTGTGCCAGGTACCAATTTTATCTATCCGTTCCCGAGTTATCCAGCTGAATTTGGTTAAATCTTATTTGTGGATAGATCTTAACATAGGTTTTTTTTTTTTTTTTCACCGATTCACATGCAGGTGGTGGTGTGGCTCTTCTTTATGCAGCAAAGGAGTTGGACAAGTTGCCCACTGCCAACTTCGATCAAAAAATTGGAGTTCAGATCATTCAGAATGCTCTCAAGGTGTCTACTTCTCTTTTATGCCTTTGTCTAGTGGTTTTCACCCTGAGCTTGAATGCAGAAACGAGTCACATTACTCAAGGGTCTTGTTTTTAGCTAAAAAACTTCTTTTTATTCTTTTTTCTCTTTCTAATGTTTATGGTTTGCAGTACCAATATCTCTATCAGCCATCAGAGTAATTAGTGCTGCACTGTTTTGATCTAAACAATTAAAAATAGTTTTATGTTTGATCTCAGACACCAGTGCATACAATTGCCTCTAACGCTGGAGTTGAAGGTGCTGTAGTTGTTGGTAAGCTATTGGAGCAGGATAACCCTGATCTTGGGTATGATGCAGCCAAAGGTCAGTAGTTTTACCTCCTGGCCTCATCCAGGTTCCTTCCCTAAAACTTGGAATTTGTGTACTGAAGAAATTGGTGTAATCAGGTGAATACGTTGATATGGTGAAAGCTGGAATTATTGACCCATTGAAAGTTATCAGAACTGCTTTGGTTGATGCTGCAAGGTAAACAAAAAGGCTTCTTTCTGGGTTCATTTGGATGGTTACTTAGAACCCCTTTATGGTTAACCATTATCCGCTATATAAGTAATCTTCATTTTAACGAAGAAGCCCGTTTTTACTTTTTGCAGTGTGTCATCTTTGATGACAACGACTGAAGCTGTTGTAGTTGAACTTTCCAAGGATGAGAAGGAAACTCCAGCAATGGGTGGCGGCATGGGTGGCATGGACTATTGAAGTCCCTTCTAAATACAACACACTGATTTAAATTGCCTTAGGCCGGGATTGTGTTTTTGCTCAAATGCATATACAAACTGAATTTTAGGGTTCATTGTCTGCTTAACTTTTAGTTGTTTTCGGTTGTAAGGCTTCCTTGTAATCATAGTGAGAGGTCGTAGTGTAGGTAGTTTGATCAGTCAGGATGAAATATTCCTGATTGATGTTGCGAGGAGGGAAGAACTGGATTTGTATGGAGCTTTAACTTTGTCTCAAAATAAAACTCTCTTCTCTGCATCATCTCTTCATTTTGGGGTGGCTTAGTTTCATCTTTTTTTGGTCGTTTGATCTGAAAATTGAGGTTATTTGCATCCAAATTCCAGATTCATAATTTAAGTGTTTTTCTATTATTATTTGAACAAATTTTATACGTTTAGACAAATATTTATGTCATCTTTCACGTTCCTAGAGACAAGGGCATTAGGAAAAACTACAAACGATAGCGATTTTTGTACTCAAATTTAAACTAAAGGTAAGAATTTGTGACACGATACGCGGATACGACACGAATACAATATACGATTAATAAATGGATCGGATTCGTGTTAAAAGTGTTTAATACGTCAACCCGTTTAATGATACGAATAGTTAAAAATATTTTGTCTATCTTTAATATTTTTAATATGTAAGTTCATTCAATGATATAAATTATTATTTATTTATAATATATATATTATAAAACTGAAATTTTTTTATTATAAAATAAATTAATTTATAAAATAATAAATTATGATGATTTTAATAATATTTTATACTAACAATGGTTTATATTCTAAAAATAATTTTAATTGATTTAAATATATAGAATATAATATATTATAACTAGATTAAATAATTAAGTAAATTATGTGAATTAAATATGACACGATTACAACACGCGGGTAATACGTTTAATAACTATATCGGATCCGTGTTTCATGTCTTGACACGAATAATTAAATGGATCGACATGACACAACACGAATTCCACCCCTAATTTAAACCCTGTGAAACGTATAGTTTTGATTCTCTGAAATCATCTTGCATCATAGTGCTTACAAATAAACTAGGTAGATAAAAAATCATTAAATCCTTTTTAAATTTGATGTGCATGAGAAATACATGAACATATGATGCTGGCTGTTCAGCAAACCATAAGATACGAAGCCAATCAATTAGAATCAGTTGTCTTAGGAGTTTTGAGTCGTATTATACATAGTAGCCAGCTCGGAAATGGCAGAACCTAGTTTTTGGCTTACAACATTGAGTGGAGGCAGCCTGCTGCTCACATGCTGAGTATTATATTGATTTGCTAGCATTTGAAGCTTTAAGAAATGGTCAATTAATCTTGGACCTCCCAGATGTTGAATTAATTTAATTTCTTTCAAAGGTTTAAATTTATACCAATGGATCTTATTTTGTATACAACATAGCCTTTAAATCATACGTGAGCCTAATAGAAATATTGCCAAACAATTTTAAAAAATGATTCTATTCGACCCCCAGCCACTATCCCAATAGCTGCTATTCTCTACTTATTTTGGATAAAATTGTCATTTTATAGATTTTTAATTAATTCAAAGATTTTAATAAGCAATCCTGTGAAAGTTCATCTATATATATTCATATATTAATTTACCAAATATTTATTATACATTAATCGAGCAACATAAGCAAAGAATGTGTAAATTTTATACGTACTATATATTCATGAAACTTTGAAGGGGGGAGAAAATAGTTTGCAGTATGCCATTATCCGGGAAAGAACCTTAGTGCAACTGCCGCAATAAAACTTAATATTATTTTTCTTCCTTTGTTTTCTCGAGTTTCAATTAATCAACTTTGCACTATGAAAAAGAAGATTTACGAATTTTTCAGTGACTACGAATGTTGAAACTTGAAAGGCCGGCATCGAAATACATAGAAGACATTAAAAATTAAAAATTTCATTGATAGAGGTTGAGAGATGGTGTAGTGGATTGAGCCCGTCTCTTTATCTCTTCGTTACTTTTTTGTCCTTTTTAAATTGAAGATGGGGTTAATGAGAAAATAAATGGGGTTTGAATAGTACAATTCTTTAAAAATATTGTGAAAATGGTCTAAGCTCAAATCAATCAACCCAACCCAACCCAAAGCAACGGGTTATACATCGGTTTTCTTTTTTGTAAAAACCCGATCACATGTGTAAATCTTCAAATCCAATGGTGCATTGGGTTGAGTTGGTCGGCAAAATCCAATCTGACCTATGTGCACCCCTAGCTAACTCTTACATCATAGTGTGGTTGTAATATTGGAGTATATGTTGATAAACTTATTTCTAAAGGTCATAATATATGACAACAGGGAGAGATGGGGAGATAAAAATTGTATTAATAAACAAATACAAGAAGTGAAGCAATTGATTGATTCACGATAAACTTCTTGGTATGACTACGGTACACCTGCTGTACCGGTACTTCAAGTTTCAAAATTGTGCAAAAGTTATAAATAAATGTGTAAATGTTATCAATTAGGGTGTAAAAATTTTAAATAAGTATGTAAAAGTTGTAAACACGACTTTTATATATTCATTTACAATTTTCACACACTCATCTATAACTTTACAAACTCATTAACAACTTTTACACATTCATTAGAGAAAAATTATAGATCAGTATATAAAAGTTGTATTTATAATTTTTACACATTGATTTACAACTTTTACATATTTGTTTATAACTTTTATATAAATTTAAAAAATTGATGTATCGGTATATCAACAGTACAGTAGCCATACCTCTTCTTTTGTAGTTTTTAGGTTTGAGGATGACAAGAATTGAGGACAATATTTAATTAGAGTTTTTTCAATGAAAATTTTGGAGAAATCTTAATAAAAAGTTTAATTTTAAATTTTTGTTAATAAGTGCGGTGAATAAATGGATGTCGAGAGTGGAAAATTATATTCGTGTTACTCAATAATTAAAGAATAAATATATGGTATGTTGGGCGACATGCCAGATTGAAACCGTGTTGGAAAATGATGGGTAATAAAATGGTATTATCGTGGATAGATGGCTTTCAACAACTTTCCTGTGCCTTAAGAGAGTATTTTGCAATCACCATACTTCATTATTTGTGTATCTTTTATTATTTTATTTTAGTTAATCATCAGTCAAGGCCTCATATTTCATTTGACCGAAGATTGGCACATTGAGTAATACATCCTTTTTGCTTCAGCCATTGACTCCTAGTTTGAGGTCCCAATTGATGACGTGCAATATCTGTAAATATGGCTAATGAGTCGCCACACTGTATACAACAGGGAAACTGCGCTTAGTTAATAGATGGCAGAGGAGTCCAATTAGGCAGGCAAAATCTTTTCGAACTGAGAGATTGCATACACAGAAAAAGAGAAGAATCCTTAATCTTGAAAAATTTCCAAGGATGAACAGAATCTGTAACAATTAAATCCACATCAAGGATGTAAAATTGCATCGCATCATCTTCCTTTTCGACGATTTTTCAGAGCTGCGCAATCTGAGCAGTACCATTTCCCTTTTGGTTGTTCTTTCAAACCGACACATCCAAAGTGGAACCATTCGATCTTGCACTGTAACAGTAGACAATTCCCATCATATTGAGAAATATAAAATGAAAAGAATATTAGGGAAAGGAAATACATGAAGAACTTGATAACATACATCCGGGTTATCACATGCAATCATCTCCCCATAACTGACTTGGTTGCAGACACAATATGTGGGTTCATTTGGATCTACTGGTAAATCTAACTCCATGCCACTAGGATTTGAAACTGCTGCTGCTGCTGCATCTGTTGCTCCTGCTGCAGCTGCCGCTGTTGCCTGGCGTGTTCTGCAGATGTATTCATTTAGAAGCTTCCATCTCATTTCATGGAAGAAAGAAAAAAAATAAAGAACGAAAAGTCTACACCTATTTTTAATGTTTGTTAAATACTTTAACAGAATAAAAGGGATATGTAGGATAGAAGGATACTTTTTACGCCCTCCTCTACCCCCTTCGCTACCCCTTCCAGATTTTGTGCTACCATCAAGACTTGGAGCAGGAGACACAGTTGTAGCAGCACCATCTCTTTCTGCCAAGAACCACGTTAGCACAAAGCCTTGAGCAAAATATGTGGTAGAAGAGATAATACTTTGGGAAAGAAAAACATGAGACTGATCAAAGCATAAACACTAAAGTGTGTCTTAAGAATGTGGATTAGGAAAGTGAAGTACCACGTCGAAGCTCTTCATCAAAATTTTTCAGATATTGATCTAGTTGTTGTATTTGTGTATCTACCTGAAGCATGGTTATCATATATACCATTAGCAAAAAAATTTAATAAAAATTGCAGGTTATAAAACACACACTGAAAAACTTTGCCGACTTAACATCATTCAAATTCATATGTTTTTGTATGGTATACAGTAGTCACAGAGGGTGCCTTGAAAAACTTAATCAAGTGCAACATCTAAATCCAACTAGTCCAATTTATTACACTTAAAACTTTTGTCATATTAGCAGATTAATTATATGGTTAAAACAATAGATCATAGAATTTTCAGGAATCTCCCCAAACTCATTAGAGAATTGGATGAGTGACCGAGATAAAGTAAAGAATTCATCCATTGAGTGGTATGAAAACAAATGGAGTTTAAGTTAATTTTCTTTGAATATCCAACAATCACTTGCAAATAATAAGACTATTCATACATGACATCACAATCCTTAACCTAAAATCAAAGCCTTGAAACAAATATTTATCAGGAAGCAGTAAAATCCATTACACTGCCCCAAAACCATCGTCAACTGATAGTTTTTAATACCAATTAAACAAAGATAATGCTTCTTTCAGAAGGGGCATTGTTCCTGGATCTAGTTAGTGTCTAGTTTATTTGTTATGCATGTGAAAATTTTGAGGCTTCAAAGCTTTTCTATTTAAAGTTTAAAAAAATAATAATAAGAACAAGAAGAAAAAAAGAATCTATTTGCAATTAGCATTAATTTAAACAAAATTTAAAAAAAAAAAATAGTCAGAATAACGGGTAATGTGCACCAATCAAATTCAGATATTGATACAAGTAATCAACATACCAAATCATATGCCTGTATAGCCAAGGTAACTTTTTCATCTGCAATCCTGATGCTATGCTTTTGCTCCTCCACTGCATCATCTGAGAATCTCATAGGTGAAGCATTTGGTGTAATATTTCCGGCTCTAATTTCCCGCTTAATATCCTCTATTTCTTGCTCACAGCGTTCTTCATTTTGTCTTTGGATTTCTGTCAAGTGTCCATAGGAAACAGCACTCCTTGAGCCCAAAGTAGAGAAAGATAATTCGGATATAGGCCTTAGCATAAAATTTTAAAACCTTTAAATCTATTTGTTTGTACAAGACTGTGAACCAAAGTACTAAAAAAAGAATATGCAGCAGTAGAACAGAAGGCAGACTACAGGTGGTGCAGTAGGGGGATCATACAGTTCATATCTTGGCCAATCCTCCTAGTAAATCTAACTATGAGTTTGTGATACTCATCACTGGCTTGTCAGGGTAGTGAGAGCATAGATGCTACAAGAAAGGTTCAAAATAACTGGTGCTTAATCCAAAGAAAATTTTTTGGGGATTTGACAGGCCTCCAATTCGTATCACTTATGTGAGGCATAAGAAGAGGCAAGGACAATGGGTTGTTAGGAGCTGGTTGTTACAAAAGGGCACTGCGGTAATGTTTCTGAAATTGTTGGGGAATGTGTAGGTGGAAACTTAGAAGTCAGTTATGCTTAGTGTTATGGGCTTATCGGGTATGTTAGTTTTGTATTCTGTTTTGATAAACGGAAATAAAAACAAAGAGGGGGGGAGTGAGAGGACAGAGTATGATTTTGTTGTGCTGACCTTGGCTCATTAGGGAGAGTATCAGGTCTCTCATATACCTGGTAAAATTTTCACTCTAACAGTGTTTTAAATATAGAAAAATTCAATACAAGAAACAGAATTCCTACTTCTATTTCTTTTCTGGTCCTATCAGGATTCTCAAGATGGAAGTAGGAGGAGAAGAAAAGGAGAAATTTTGTATTTTATCAATACATAGTGGGTAAACTCTAGCCTTAACTATCATATCTAGCCACTGAACACTAAAGTAGAAGACAAGTTCATAGACAAAACACTTGCATATTCTCTTTTAGTGTCATGGTAGACACTCAGGTCAAATACAGATCTGACTTATTGTCTTCTCAGCTTTTCCCATTAAAGTAGACGAATGCATGATCACAACACATAGTCATCTGCAACTAGAATAACATACATTAAACTGGTAGCAACTACAGTTTTGATCAAGCTCTCATCCATAATGAAGAGCCTACAATAGCTAGATGGACTGTGATGTAAAACAAAGGCAAAGCTCAGACTGTCTTCAAAAACTAATATAGTTAATAAATTGATAATATTTTTAATTTGAAATACCCTAATCTATTGTTTTCCATTCAGAATCAAAGAATTTGAGAAGAACCAAAGAAATATATATATTTTTTTTTCAGTTTATTATCAATATAAGTTTGATAAATTTTTCATTTTTATTTATTTCTTTTCAATATATAAGAAGTTAGACACATCTACTCACAAAGTACAACAAAAATATTACATTTATGACAGCAACAATAGTGACAACAATTTTGACTATTACATCATGTACTACACAAAGATTATCAGTGGGAAAGTGTACCTTGTAAACTTTTGTCTAAATCACGAAGCAAGGAATATTTTTTCTGCAAAATGTTGGGGAGCGATTCCAGATCTGCAAAAAGGCAAATACCAAGAGTTAAACATTAAAATGAACAAAAGAATACCAATATCAATCAAACAGCACATACATACGTAGCACAATTTCAACATCTACCACTAGTTGGATGCAAAGTTTTTGCATCTTCTGCTGCTTCAGTTGCCAAATTCATGGTGCTTAACCATGTGTTCAGAAAATGAATGTACCTTAGGTGAATGATATGATGGATCAGCATAGACTAAGTACAGAGCTCATATCCATGAAAATATTGAAGTAGTATTAAGCAAGGACAAAAAGGAGGAAAACTTGTAAAGACTGTTTGGACACAAGCAGCAAACACATAGACATTCAAAGAAAGAGTAATCCACCACATATAAGGGACAAAATAACTAGAGAAGGAACTAAGACTTAACAGGGATATTCCAAAGGATTGACTTAGCCCAACCCATTCTGGATACAGGGGAATCCCAGAAGAGGAATATTAATATAGACTCTCAGAAAAACCTACTTCTCTAATTGTGTCATTTCCAATTTTTGTATTCAACATAAAACACGAACATCATGATCACAAACCTGGTATTGAAATTTAAACACAATTAAAATATTAAAAAGAATAACTGCATAATTTAATAATTATACGACTAGATCAGCGTAAACTAGAGTTTCCACAATTCAGAATAACAGTAAAGATTAGAGAGAAGAAGGGCTTACTGGCTTGAATTTCATCGAGGTACGACATTTGATTGGACTTATGGTTGTGATTTTAGGGAGTAACTGCAGCTGATTCTGATTTTGTATGATTTTGATGGAAATTTCAGATTGTTCCTGCCACATTTAATGAATAGAACCCTAAGATCAGGCTTCTCGTTGTCTGAAATGACATTTAGAGCCTTCAGCATTTTCTGTTATACCCATCAAGCAAGTTGATGCATAGATGGCCAATAAGTCAATGCTGCCGTCTCAAAAGCACTCCTTGAATTTATCTTAATGAGAAACACTAGGAACACTCTTTTGCATTCTCTCTTATTCAATCTCCACTTTTTGTATTACTATGTATCTATAAACTCAAATACCAATTATTCAAGTTTTGTGGACATGTCAACACAAAGTGAAGAGTGATAAAAGAGTGTCCATAAGAGTGTTGCTAACATTCCTATGTCATAAATAATATTTTACTTTTATACATACATAACATTTTAGTCTGATATCATATATATTGTTTTCTATATTTAAAATTAAATAAAAATAGATTAAATTTCCAACCAAAAAAAAAAAAAATTCATACCGTTCATCTGATCAGCAAGTTCTTGTCTCTTCTGCAAAGTTGTGCGAAGACAATAACCAACATCTAAGATATCATCGGCACACCAAAGTCCTTCACTTTAGCCTACCGTTACCGTGTAATAGTAGGCCAAATGCGAATCAGCAAATAGTTGTCAATAGACCAATGAAAACGAAAGGAAACAAAAACACATCGTTACGGGAATTATTCTCAATCCTCCTCAATATCCTTACAGCAAACCTTTTGGAATACAGGACTGTGATGCCACAACAGAAAAACAAAATTAGAAACCATTAAGCTCTGAGAACAGAAATTTGTTACTTTCAGGTAGCCAAATGAAAGATAAATCAACAACATAGATAAAGGGATAATTCCTCCATCTTTACTTAAGATAGAACCATTATGCTTGAATTAAACAACAGGACTCACGAGATATATCAAGACCGGAAAGGCATCAAATTAATTTAGTATAAATCAAAGAAAAATTGTAAACAAATATAAAAGCTTTGATACCACTAACATTATATCATGAGAACATACCCACATCACCCAAAGTCACACAAACAACAAGCAGTGAAAAAACAATGCCTGGTCAGATTTTGTTTAAAGAAAGAGCAGGAAAAAAATAAAATATAGCATAAAATCAACCTCCAGTGCGGATTAAGATGCAAGATCAAGCATTTTACACTGCTAACAGGAAAAAGCCTCATTCTCTTAAATGTTAATATCTAAACTAATTTCCAATATCAGTACAAGCCTACAAGAAAAGTCATCAGTAGGAATGAAATGCATATGATAATATTAAGATTATACAATTTGAATCAAGGCTCAAGAGGCCCTCAAATTGAATAAATTATCAAGAGAACTAGTCCACCAGCGCCTCCTACTACCCAGCTCAATTAGGATGCACATGCACTGATGACAAAACATCATTTATAGAGTGGAGTGGTTACTGGTATCTCCACCATTATATATTTGAATCTCTAAAATATATAATGCAAACTTTTCTTTATTATTATATTTGGAAAAATAAAAAAGTTATATATTTTGGATCCACCACTATTCAAACTTTTGTTACTAGAAAACTCAAACATTTACTTGAATCCTAAAAGAAATTCATACAACATTCTGGACTCAGGAGCAGTACAACACTCCCAAATATTGGCCAATAAGCTCAGTTACAATTATATTTCGAAATACTTTTGATTCTCTCGCTTATAGATGCATCAATATTGAAGACCAATTGATATAGAAAATGAAATTGCTTTAACTAAAGTATTCATATAATCAATCAATAACAGATGCAGATATCTTAACAACATATTGCACAGAAGATCCTAACAAATACTATTCAATTAATAAACTATCTTATGTAGATCCAAATAAATGTTATACCTCGACTTCACCGGCGGCCTGAAAAAAAAAACTCTTGCGAGAAAACTCTTCTTCGTTTTGCTTGATAAACGGACTCAAAGGCTCCAAATCGATGGCGCGAGACGTTTCACGGCGACGGAGACTAGTTTCCGGCTAGATCGGCGTGGCAACTTCGTGCTGGTGGGTTGGGCGGCGGCGTGGTGTTGATGATTTCCGCAAATAGGGACGGCTGCGACGCTTCGATCGATTCTGCCCTTCCAGCAGACACGATGTCGTTTTTGGGTCCAATTATTTTTTTGTCCTGCAATACCAGACGACGTCGGTCTTTACTGCTAATATTTTTACTCCCAATGCACCCCTGTGGTTTGAAAAACTGACACTTTCACCCATTTTATGTTATTTTTGTTACAAAATTGGACTTTACACGCCTTCTATTTTTTTTTTTTTTTAACTTAAAAACTTTTTACAAGTACTAAGATGGCTATTTTACCCCTTTATATGTATTGTCTATTTTTAAATTTTTTTAAATTATTTATTTTATTCTTTAAACTTTTAACTATTACAATTTGTCTAGATAAAAGAGATTTTTTTTTCCTTATATTACTTTAAAACAAGTAATAATTTAAAACGGTGGTGGACCTAAGATTTTATAAGAGGAGGGGTACCTTTAATATTTCTTAATATTTTAAATTTATTAAATAAATCTCAATTATACAAGAAAATTAAAAAAGTAGTACACTTGAAATAAAAGGTGTTAGTTTTCGCAGTTATGGATAGGTAACACAAGTGTAACTGAAACAGTTAAGAATAACGAAGCAGAAGATTTATGTGGTTCGGTTATAAACCAACCTACATTCACAGGTAGCAAGAGCTATAACCCACTATGTTGTATGTGTTTACACTCGATTTAGGACTTTTTACAGTGGTAGACACCCGCTTATTCATTAAACCTAATCTATGCAAACTTGATCAACCTCGATCAGAGCCATAGTCCTTCACACAGTCTTTTAATACTACACTTATTAATAATAAATAACTTAACTGCACCCAATTAAATAACATATAACCAATGTAACTGTTACAGACCCATATAATCACTCAACTCACTTAAGCTTATATAACTCAATAACACTGTCAAATCGGATCTATGCACACACTCAACACACATGAGCCATATACAATCTTAACTCGATCAAAGTATTAAGCTTTTGCAATGAAAACCATAGAACATAGCATACTCAATATATTTTTCTCGGTTCTGCGTGCACTACAAAAGTCTTGAATGCATTCCTTTATAAGCTATGTAGATAGCTATATAAAACATATACCAACTGCACGCAATCTTTATCATTAACCTGAAAAATCTCAATGAAACTTAGAGGTAAGGTTAGATAAAGATGAAATAATATAGGAAGTGATAATATACTCTCCTAAGTAAACTAGAATACTATAAATAATATCCTAATCTAATAAGAGATATTCAATGTAAATATAAAACTTCCTATTCAACTAGAATACCAAATAAAGTTATTTCATTCTAGTTAAAGTTCTCATAATGCAAAATATCCAAATGAAATTAAGAAAGAATATCCACATTAATGTTTTTATCACATGATGACAAATTGAAATTTGATCACAAGCATAGCATACGCATGAATTTGCCATGTGTCTTTGTCAGGTGTTATATTGACACCAACAATCTCCTCCTTTGGCATCTTGTGATGAAAATATCTTTATGTTTCTGAGTTCACATAAAACCTGAATGGTTAAGTGTATTGTAACTTAAACAGAATACAAATTCTTAGAAAAAATGCACTCAAAAACTCTAATAATAAACTTTCAGTTATAACAGACATAACTGAAATAACATGACTGAATCTGTCATTACCTGCACAAAAAATATTAAGAAACACAAATGATTAATAGATTACAATTTGTAATTGAGTAATTAAATCACAATATAAACTCTGCAAATATCATTTTAACAAAAAAATATGTTCTACTCCTTCATAGAAAAAAACTTCTCCCCCTTAATCAAAACACAAACATAAGTAATAAACATAAATAAACCTGCAAAACAACCTGCACACAGAAACATCCAATACTCCCTCTTGGTTTCATAACAAGTGCCAAGAATTTGTTGTTGCTTGTTGGAATAGATGGGGGTTCAGGAGATTCTGATTTTTCAGACGATAACTGCTCTAGTTCCATCAGTGATGACTTCTCTGGTTCATTCTGTTGTGATTGAAGTGGGTTTGTATATTGTGATTGTTCTTGCTACTCATGCGGACTGAATTCCTCTTCAGTTGAAGTGTCAGAAATTGAGGAAGAACTCATTGGTTCTTGTTCAGATGAGGATGATTAGGATGCTACCTTGCGTTTTGCCATGAAGTTTTTGATTTTTGGTTGCTGCTGTGCTTAGGGTTAATAAAAAGATGAAAACAAATATACCAAAAGCAATTGGCTAAATCAAGAAGTCTATAACGTTAAGTGTTATAACCAGCTAATGTAATCTTTATCTAGTACAATTTTTAAGTCCATTTCAAATAAAATTGTGTTTTCCAAAATAAGTTAATTAAAGAAAGAGAAAATTTTTTTGTGCACAGATTGTTACCTCATTAAATAAGGCAAATTCAAATCTTTTTCAAAAATAAAATATTTTGAAAATCAACATTTAATAAGGCAATTTTGAAATCCCAAATAATCAAGAGCTTTATATCAATTAAACTTCCTATCAATGAGTAAACCCACTCTCAGAATGACTTTGTTGACTAAGTTAGACATTAAGCACTAATCGAAAGTTATACTGCATATAACTGAAAACAATTAAAATTCACATAACTGAAATATCTGAACTTTATAAAGTCATTTTAAAACCAAGCATGTATCAAAGCTATTTAAACACATAACAAAATCAATTTTTATTATCTTAACATCCAATTCAGTTGAGTGGTCAACATGAGTATGCTTCTTATACACATAAACATTAATCTCAACATGAATTATTTCTTTGTTAAAACAGTAGCTTTCACACAAGAAATGAGGTAGCCCTCTTCCATTAGAGTAGGTGACCTCAACATATTTTCGAGATATATTGAATTTGCTCTCTAAAGATAGCTTTCACATATCATAATTGGTAGCCCTCTTCCATTAGAGTAGGTAGCCTCAACATATTTCCGAGAAATATTGAAGTTACTCTCTAAAGATAGCTTTCACATATCATAACTGGTAGCCCTCTCTGTTTTTGACATAATTACCAACAAATTTAAACAATCAAAGCAACTCAACCATGTTAAATTGAAAAATTGAGAAATGATGCTACATATATCAATAACATAACTAAACACAGTTTTTATGCATATAACTTACAAATGCCAATGGTCTTTCTTAGTTTTTCAAATTTTAATGCATCAAGTGCTTTACAAGTTAGCTAGTTCGCTTTCTCAGTAGCAAAAGCGCTTCTCTTTGCCCCTTAAGTAGAAGGACAAGAAAGATATTTTTGCTTTGATTGCTCCCGCTTCCTCACATCTGATTCTCAGTAGAGATATGTTCAATGTGGATTGTTTTAGAATCAACAAGCTCTCTAATAAAATGATGCTTTATATTAATGTGCTTAATTTTAGAGTGTTAGACTGGATCTTTTGAGATATTAATCGCGCTAGTGTTATCACAAAACAAAGTTAAAGAGTCTTAATTAATACCATAGTCATCTAGCATTTGTTTCATCCAAAGTAATTGAGTGTAGAAACTTCCAGCGGCGATGTAGTTAGCCCCTGCTATTGATAATGAAATATTATTTTGCCTTTTGCTATGCCAAGAGACTAAGTTATTGCTTAAGTAAACGTAACCTCCCAAGGTGCTTTTCCTATCATCAATGTTCCCTGCCCAATCTGCATCACCATAACCTGTGCGAGATGCATTTGCATCCTTAGTAAACCATATTCCAAACTTAGAGGTACCATGAACGTACCTAATAATTCTCTTCACTGCTGATGAATGTAGTTCCTTTTGACATGACTGAAAATGAGCACATAAGCCACACTAAAACTTATATCTGATCTGCTTGCCAAGTAAAGGAGACTCCTAATCATGCTTCTATAGAGGCTTGAATCAACATCATTTCCTGCATTTTCTTTTGTCAATTTGATGTTATTACCCATAGGGGTTATGAGAGCCTTAGCCTTGTTAAGTTCAAAATTCTTCACCAAGTTTTTAGCGTACTTTGATTGTGAAATAAAAATTTCACTTTCAAGTTGCTTCATTCGTAAACCAAGAAAGAAATTCAACTCTCCTATCATACTCATCTCGAATTCACTCTAAATTAGCTCAACGAACTCATTAGTTTTGACTTTATTAGTGGAACCAAAGACAGTATCATCAATGTACACTTGAGTAACAATGAAATAATTAGAAGCATGTAACAAATAAATTCTTACGGTTGCTTCCTCTAATGTAGCCTCTTTGCATTAAAAAGCTAGTCAATCTCTCATACCAAGCTTTAGGAGCTTGCTCCAAACCATAAAATGCTTTATGAAGCTTATACACAAAGTCATGATGTTGAGGATCAAAAAATCCCTTAGGTTGTTCAACATAAGCCTTTCAATTAAGATAGCCATTCAAGAAGACTGTCTTAACATTCATTTGAAACAACATAAAATCTAACAAGCATGCAATGGCAAGCAACAACCTAATAGACTCAAGTCTAGCAACAAGTGCAAAGGTTTCATCAAAATCAATGCCTTCAATTTGTGTGTAACCTTGTGCAACTAACATAGCTTTGTTTCTAACAACCTACCCATTCTCAGTAGTTTTATTCATAAATATCCATTTAGTTCCTATAACATTTACATCATTTGGTCTAGGAATTAATATCCACACTTTGTTTCTCTCAAATTGATTCAATTCCTCTTGTATTGCACTAATCCAAACTTCCTCTTTCGAAGCTTCACTAACATTCTTAGGTTCTATCAAAGAGACATAACAAGAGTAACTTACCATATTCCTTACCTTGCTTCTAGTTTTCATTGAACTTTCTGGACTTCCAATGATTGGTGTTGTATGATGCGTCTTTTATATCCATGAAGGTGGATCTCTTCTAACAACAATATCTCTTATTAGATTTCTATCCAGATCAATGTTGTTTGATGGTTTTGTTTTGTCTAGGTTTACTGTAGTAGTTACATTAGTTGTAACTGGCTCACCTTTGCTACCTACAGAAACTTACTTCGAATTTTCTTCATCTTCCATGCAACTGATTATTTGCTTTTCCTGCAAATGAATAGAATAATCATCAATATCATCAAAATTCACATTTACAGATTTCATTGTGGTTTTAGTCCTCAAATTATAAACTCTAAAAGCTTTGCTATTTGTTGAATATCTAACAAACACTCCCTCGTCACTTTTAGCATCAAACTTGCCCAACTACTCCCTATCGTTTAGTATAAAGCACTTGCAACCAAAAAAATGAAAATATTTGAGGTTAGGCTTCCTTCCTTTTAGAATTTCATAAGGGCTCTGCATTGTTCTAGGTCTTAAGAACACTCTATTTGAGATTTAACATGTTGTGCTAATAGCCTCTACCCACAGCCTTTTCGTCAGTTTCTTGCTATTCAAAATCACCTTTACCATCTCTTGTAGAGTCTTGTTCTTCCTCTCTACCACTTGATTTTGTTCAGGGGTCTTTGGACCTAAAAATTCATGAGCCATGCCATGGAATTTGAAAAAATCTGCATAACTTACATTCTCGAATTCCTTACCATGATCACTTCTGATTTTAACAATTCTCCCTATGTTCTTGTTTTGTTCATTCTCAAGTTCAAGTTCCTAAAAACATCAAAAGTGTCAGATTTTTCATGAATGAAATCAACCCAAGCAAACCTAGAAAAGTCATCTACACAAACAAAAACGTACATTTTTCCTGCAATGCTCTCTATTTGCATAGGTCCTATAAGGTCCATATGTAGCAAATCAAGAATCTTAGAATTGCTAAGATGTGTGTTTGAATTATGCAATGCTCCTATCTGTTTGCTAACTAACATGGTCCATAAATTCCAACTGATTTTTCATCAAGAGTAGGAATGCGTTTAATAACAGCAGTCTTAGTTAACTTAACTAAGTCCCTGTAGTTTATATGTCATAACTTTTGATGCCATAACTCTAAATCAAATATCTTAATAGAAAATGCATTAATGTTTGTCAACAAATAACAATTATCCTATGATCTAGTGCCTTCTAGAATGTAATTTCCACTTCTATCCAAAACCATGTACTTGCTTTATGTAAAATTAACCACATTACTCTCATCACATATCTGACTTATACTAATTAGATTTGCCTTAAGTCCTTCAACACACAAAACATTCTTAAAACTAGGTAATCTGTTAACACATAAAGTACCTTTACCAAGGATTTTGCTCTTTGCTCCATCACCAAAAGTTACCGTCCCCTCTTTGCATGATTCAAGGTTTTTCAAGAACTTCCTGTTTCCTATCATGTGTCTTGACCACCCATGTCAAAGTACCAAACATCATTAGTTGAATCATTTAAAGTAGTAAAAGCAACATTGCACGAAGTTAACTGTTTCTTAACCTAAACCAATCATGTCTTGGTTAACTGTTTGTACTGTTTTTATTTTTTATGTAGCAAATCCAACAATTTAAAGCATTTTGGTCTAATGTGACCTTTGACATCATAGAAAAAACAGAGAGAAACAAAATGATTTGCCCTTTTGGGCTTGGCTTAAATGAACTCATAGGTGAAACAAAGACATCTTTACCTTTTGAGTTTGAAGTGCTAGCATTTGGGCTTGAACCTGAAAAATTGTTAGTAGATTTAACAAAAATAGTTTTTGAAGTGGAACCCATATTACCTTCATCATATCCTATGCCTGGCTTGTTTGAATTCTTCCTTCCAAGGCTGGGAACTTGATCGAATCTAATTGACCCTCTTGTGCTTTTGCAAATTCAGTTTTAAGTGTCTTCATTTCTTCCTTTTTGTGATTGAGTTCTTTTTCAAGTTCATTCATGCAATTTTTTGCATAAGCTTTCTCACATCTAAGAATGTCCTTTTTCCTTCTGCAGATTGTCAATTTGCATCTTCTATTTTTCCCATGATTCATATGGTGTATTATATGCAAGTTAAAGTTGCTCATGATAATCTATTTCCTCCTCAGCTTCTGATTGATCACTGTTTGAACCAACTGCAATAGTTATGTCAGACATAAATTGTTCACCTCTGTTAGTTATAATTTCAGAAAATCTACAAAATTGCTAGAATGTTCTTCTTGATCTGATTCTGATTCTGACTCATTATCTCTCCAAGTCGCACACATACCTTTATCTTTTCTCTTTTTGTAATTTGGACACTCAGTTTGAATGTGTCTGAAACCCTTGCATTCAAAACACTGGATTTGTCCTTTCTTGTCAAACTTTTCAACCTTTTCTTCATTTTTCTTTGATGTTTTTCCTCTTATTCTCCTTTTTCATTGGTTTTTGTTGGGGGTGTCCATCGATAAATAATGTTGGTCCAAACTCGATCATCAATCGATGTTATAAAGATCCGCATCTTCACTTTCCAATAAGCATAATGTCCATTTCCAAGCAATGGTGGTTGATTGATAGGTCCTTCCTTCCTCTATCCTTCCATATTTGCAAAGATAATTTGATCTACACTTGTATGTCAGTGCACCTACTTTGATACCAATTGTTAGTTTTCGCAGTTATGGATAGTTAACACAAATGTAACTGAAATAATTAAGAATAACATAACAGAAGATTTACATGATTCGGCTATAAACCAACCTACATCCATAAGTAGTAAGAGCTGCAATCCACTATATTGTATTTGTTTACACTCAATTTATAACTCTTTACAGTGTTAGACACCCGCTCATTCACTAACATAATCTATACAAACTTGATCAATCTCAATCACAGCCTTAGTCCTTCACACACTCTTCTGATGCTGCACTTCTCAATCATAAACAACTTCACTGCGCCCAGCTATGTATCACGTAATTAATATAACTGTTATAAACTCATGTAATCACTCAACTCACTGAAGCTTACATGATCCAATAACACTTACAAATCAAATCTCTGCACATACTCAACACACATGAGTCATACACAATCTTAACTCGCTCAAAGCATTAAGCTTTTACAATGAAAGCCAAAGAGCGTAGCATACTCAATATATTTTTCTCTGCTCTATGCACACTACAAAAGTCTTGAATGCACTCCTTTATAAGTTATGTAGATAGCTGTATAAAGCATATACCAATTGCAAACAATCTTTATCATTAACATGAAAACTCTCAATGAAACTTAGTTTATAAGGTCAGATAAATATCAAACAATATAGGAAGTAATAACATACTCTCCTAATTAAACTAAAATATTATAAATAATATCTTAATCTAATAAGAGATAATCAATGTAAATATAAAACTTCCTATTCAACTAGAATACCAACTAAAGTTATTCCATTCTAGTTAAAGTTCTCCTAATACAAAATATCCAAATGAAATTAGGAAAGAATATCTACATTAATATTTTTATCACATGATGACAAATTAAAATTTGATCACATGCATGAATTTGCCATGTGTCTTTGTTAGGTGTCATATTGACACCAACAAAGGGATATAGTGAACCTCAACCATAAAAAATAATCCTAATACAATAAAGCAAAATACAAAATATAAAATGCTAATATTCAATCATTTTTTCAATAAATATATTTTTATAATTGTTGGCGACAAGTTTTCATATTTTAAAACATTACATAATTGCCTCATTTTTAATGTTATAAAAAATATGTTCTTAATAGATGCAAACATTAAAATAATGTTTTGTTATTAAGTTGTATATCCAATATTTGCATATTCAAATATAGTTGTTATCAGTATAATGTTTTGTTATTCTTTATAAGTAAATTTATTAGGTTGTATAATGTTTTGGTATTCTTTATAAGTAGATTTATTAAGTTGTTATATATTAAAATAACCATTTGTGTCTAAGGAGGGGGGGTGCGGGGTGGGGTGGGGATTATGTGTTTGACTGAAATCTAAATAGATCTGAATTAAATTGAAATCTGAATAGGTCTGAATATAAAAATCTAAATGATATGTTTTTTTTATTTTATTATAATATATGAATTGAAATGTATGAAAACTAATTACTTTACATATATATCATTGTTTATATATATAATCATAACATGAAATTAGAAATAAATAATAATGTTTCAAAATTAAAATATTAGGCAATGTACAAATTGATCATAAATGAATTCTACAAGGGCATTTAAAAGAATTAGATAAGTAATAAATGATTCAAATATTTGTATTTAAATAAAAGCTAAAATTTTTAGTTTTTTTCATTAAGATGAAAATATATTAGATTAAGTCTTATATTTAAAAAAACATCATGAAAAGATTTGAAGTCTGATAATGAGTTAAATTAGACTTTAGACCAAAAGACAAGCAGCCTCTAAGGCCTTCAATGATGGTCTATTAGTTTGAGGCTTGACAAATGTTCAAGAACTTGAAGCCTAGGTCAAGGACTCCTTAGTTACAAAGTTTCTAGTGATATTGAGGTTACAAAGTTTCTAGTGATATTGAATACATATTTAACAATTTCAATAACGTCTTGCATTGCAATGTCTAATAATCACACAATATTAATTGGTTGATTATGCCAATTTTTGAATTAACATATTGTCTAATGTAGGGAAACCAACAAAGATACCAAAGATTGGAGTTAGAAATTAAGAGAATCTTATAACTTGAATGAAGTTTTCCTCGCTAAGCTTGAGGAGTTTGACGGCTTGTGTGCCTTATCTTTGGTTCGGATGGAAGCAAGATAAGCAAAGAAGTAAATAAGTGATTTTTTTTAAATTGTTATTAAAATATTGAATAATATTACTCCTATTAGTATTTAGTTACTGGGATAATTTTGAATGACCCTGAGATTTGCCATTATATTAATACGACGCCAGGTTTCATAGATTGCTTCCAATGACCACCATTGATGAACCATGAAGTTGTTGCTTTAGGATTGAAGAAGGAGACCGCTTCATCATACATCACTATCACTGTGTTAGAGGTTGTTCCCTTAGCATCAACAATTATTAGAGGCTTGTTTGCAACTTGTCTTATGAAGATCATGAACCATTCCATTGTCGGTTCCAGCAAAGCCTCAACTTAAGGTTGAACTTGAAGCCAGGCTTGGCTCTCACATCCATGAGCATCGGCTTCAGGGATCCATCAACATGGAGTGATATGACATCTTTTGCTGAACCTATATATCTTGCACCTATGAACACAACTGGGACTGACCCAAATCCTTGGGCCCTTAGAGCCCGCTCGATTTCCCTCCCATTGGCTTCATGGTCAAGCCCATGAATCGCAGAGTAGAGAAACCGAAAACTTAGGACCAGGGCTAAGGGATTGATAGGTCTTTTTCAATACGTTAGTCATCGAGGTTAGAAACCGATACTAAAAAAATGTATAAGATATAAAGTATTAGAGACTGATGACCAAAAAAAAAATGCATATCCCACTGTAAAACATGGTTATTATATTTAAATTTTTAGAGCCTCAACACACCCCTTAATTTGGGTCAGTCTTCTTTATTTAAAAAAAAAAAAAGAGAGAGGAGGGAATCTTACTTTTGAAAGAGTTATTTTTTCCTAGGCCATTTGACAGAATTCCTCTAATATTGTATTTCTGAAGGATATACTATTCATAACCCTAGAATCCTAAATCTTGAAGTAAGTAATCCTAAAATTAAAGTGAAGCTAATAATTGACAAAGAAGAAAAGGAAACTTAGATGATGAGTAAGAGAGGCCATTATCACTATTACAATATCTTTGCATTGCATGAATTATTCTTGCCAATTTTCACCAAATCTTATCCCTGCAATTCAATATTATCAAGTTCATTATCCACAAGCTCAATTCCTTCAAGTTAAAGATTCATAAAACCCAATACATAATTAATACACCTAAATTCACCAGCTTATTGTAGAAACTTTACCAAAAGGGAAAATACAAAAAGCTTTACCATGAACAGAAGACAAAAAAGGAAAAAAAAAAAAGGAAAAGGGTCTCAAATGATGAGCTTAATAAACAATTTACAAGTACAAAAAAATAAACCAAAGAATTTGCTTTACTCAAAACTTTAATATATATAGAAGTTTCAAATACAACCAAAACAAGAGAAGGCGCCACCGCTTCTTTACAAACGGTCAGTAGAACTCTATATCGAAATCAAACAACGCGTGCCAAGTTAGTCCCCACACGGTGCCTCAAAATCTGGAGGCTAGCTACCTGCTACCTTATTTATTCAATTTTGTCAATGACATGGCCGATGGGGCCTTGTTGCTTTGTTTCCTTTGCTTGTCTACAACCTTCATATGGTATCCCAGATTTGAAAACCTACCAGAGTAAAGATCAGAAAAACACAAGAGCATTGCATGCTTCTTGTAGTAATTGAATTTTGGAATTTTTCATATAATGCAAGTTTGTGAAGTAACTGTTAAGAAAACACTTGACCTAAAAGTTTAAGCTAAACATGGTTTTGATTTTAAGATTTAATGGTTTAATGGATTCATGAGATCAAATCGAGAAAGTAAGACTTGATTTGACTGAATGATATAATTGTCTAGAGAAACCGATAACGAGGGGATTGAATTTGGAGGTTTTAGCTCTGATACTATGTTAAAAAATCACATGATCCAATACTGAATAGTCTTATTTAAAGGATTAAAAATAAAAAATTATGTATTTTACGCATGAGAATTAAAATTTCTTGGTAAGATATCATTGAGTCTGAGCGCATAGTATAAGCTTGATGGGTTTCCAACGTTATATTTCAACTTTTGTCTCCATGGTTTGGCTAGAAAATGCAAATAATAAAATAAAACAATTAGTATATACTTAATGTTTATGTATCACATATAAAATGTTAAACATAGGAGTTAAAAGAAAGATAATAACTTGTACATTAATATATTTAACTAAACACTTTTTATTAATTTTGGTGCCCTAAAGTACAAGCATTCTTCACCATGTTCTAGCTAGTCCTGTGATAACATTTGCTGTTAATTTGCTACATTCTACTATTGCATTTGTCAGAGTGAAGGTTAATCTTCTGCAATTTATACATTTATAGCAAACAAAATTATTCATTACTTAAATCTAGATGTATTGTAATAGTTACGCTTCAGTTCAAATTACGCAGAGAAAAAGGTATATTAAACATTATTGTTGAATCCTTACTTGAATGCTAATTCAGATTCTTGTTCGCACGAACACTTAACACATACCAGTAGTCCTTGTTAGGTTTATTGTTCTCTTGATTATATTTACTTGCTGGGATGGACAAATGTTAGAAAGAAATGAAGATGAGCTGGATGGGCAAATGTAGATGTCAAATGCTTATTGCAGAAGTCAAAAAGAGAAGAAGAAAAACATTAAAAAACAATCAAAAAGAGTAATATAATAGTAGACTAGACAAGACTAGCTCTAGATGTATCTTAATCTCTTAATCTCAGTCTACTTGTGCATGTGATTAATTAATCATACAAGTAATTAATTGTTTAAACACAGCTAAAACAAACTAAATATTATCTTAAGACTATATAATTATGATATAGTTGTGCATTATTTAATGAGAGTCTTTTGATGTGCTTCTGCATTACATAGCTAGTCTCTTTAAAGGAGTCACAGGGAGCTTGATTCACATTTTTATATCTTCCTGGTGGATTGTCAAGCCCTCAAGGCTAGCTCATACACTTAAAAGGAAAGTAAGGTTAGAATTTCTCTTTGGCTCCCATTTACTGTACTATTAATTACTTCATTTTCTTCTGCATTAATATAATTATCATGGGATTGCTCCATTATCAAGCTTTATAAATATATATGTTGCTTAAGCTTTCCACTTTCCCAGCTTTCTCGGGTTCATTAATTTTCTGTGTATATAAAGGAGTTCTTGTTATTTTAGGCATTGTTCAGAAGTTGGACTTGGTGATCTGCTCAAAAAAGTTGTAAAATGTCAATCATATTTGTTATGAGATTTACGTAATTTTTACTTGTAATGTGGAAGAATTAACGCAAATAGTTATAGTTTCGGATATCGTAATTTCAACTTGATTGCTAAGGCTGGGAAAATTCCATCATCTTAAATGGTGGGCAGGAGTTGAATGTTGCTAAGTGCAACTTTAAAAACTCAACTGCTAATCCTGGAAGGATTCCACATTACATGGTGGGCAGGATTGGAAGGTCGCCCTGGTTTTATTGTAACTTGTTTAATCTCTGTACACTAATCACATATTATGTTTCTTGTTTAAAAGATCAAGAAAAATTGGTAACGTTTCCACCATTTTGGGAGATTCAAGTGTAAACTCAAGTTATAGAAGTTCATCTAAGATATCTGCCGATTAATCGATTTCATACATGGCTTGAAACTGCAGAATGAGTAGGTCTGCTGAAGCAGTTGAAGCTGGGACCGTACACATAAGATCAAGCAACTCTAAGATTGCTCATGGCGAAGAGGCCACTGGATCCTTGGAGCAGAAGACCAGTGACTGCTCAGCAGAAAAGAGGAAATCTCTACGAGCCCGTTATTTTTATGGCATTATTTTCTTGGTAATAAATCTAATTGCTTGGTTTATGCGAGACTACGGGCAAAAGTATTTACCTCAACTCCAGTGTGAGCCTTTGTTCTTTTCTTACTACACTGAAGAAAATATGATTGGTTTGTTTTGAAACTTCATCCATAATTTCACAAAAAGATCATATATTCCATGAGACGAGTAACAAAATTTAATTACATATATCCAACTAGAGTAATAAAAGTATCATTCTCTCATTCAAAAATCAGTTATCTAGGAAAGAAGATTCTAAACAGCTTGTCCCAAATCTCTTGTTCCAGACGTTGATAATCTGGAAATTAAAGCTGCTTATAAGTTTCTTATTTTCCAATAATAAATACTTATCACAAAAACCTCTTAAGCAAATGAAAACGTATTTGGTTGGAGTGAACGTGTATTGATGTCATTGTTGTTTTGCCTGTGGGAAAATTTTTGTTTGCAGATCTAAAAGCTTGTGGGGCTGAGGGGGATGATTGCTTTCACACACTGGGAGTTCTTCGCGTGAGTTTAGGATGCTTTGTATCTTTCTAATTCAGAACTAAATAACTAGAAGTTTTACTATGCACCTCTCATTCATCAAATGAAAATGATTGCTAGGACATCTTTTACTTGCTGTTGGTTTTCCTGGAGGAGCAAGATTCTCTTCCGTTCGGTTGGGATACAATACTATTGGTCTGACCTGATTCTGAATCTTTCCACAGTTTGTCTACCTGAGATAGTTTAATATGTTAACATAATTTAGATTGTTTACAATCATTATCTAAAAATACCAAACGAAATATCTAAAGTTTTAACTTGAAGAACTGATTGAATTCTAGTTACAGCTTCATTGTTTTTCATCCTGCTTATGGAAACTCGTACTAATTTTCTACTTTGAAGCCTGGAATCCTTGACAGTGAAATCAGATATTTTTCTTCCTAATGTTTCTCAGTACATTTAATACGAGTAAACTATATGAAGTTCGCAGTAATTGGCATTCAGGATGGTGGGCATTGAAGTTTATCCTGTTGGTCATATCAATAGGACTTCCATTCTTCTTCCCTTCGAATCACATCCAACTGTATGGTAAGCGTTATATAACTTGAGACTCATTTGCAAAATGACTGATGAAGAAACAGAGTTCAATTGGCGCATTTGAGGCATGGAAGGTTCTCTTAATGCTCTCATACGCAGCAAATTTCTCTCACGAAGCATTCAATTCTTTCCTTCAACTTTATAGTTAACTGAATTTCTTCGTGTGCTTTACATTTGGCTCAAAAAGCTTGTCATTTGTTGCAGGTGAATTTGCTCGTGTAGGTGCTGGGTAAGTTTCAGATTATTTGTCGAGAGGAATATTTATCTTTACAAATTAAGATCAATATCCCTGTAATACCTTAGAGTACCCCCAACATAATGTATATATGCTAGTACATGTGCCTTGCTCTTGCCTTCAATTCATTCACCCCCTGCAAAATGAAAAGATTGACAGCTTCTAAATTTTGTCAAAACTAAGACCAAGAGAACAAATATCCCCAACTTGTGGTAGTTGGAGAAATGCTGTTCAGCTGGACATGATCTAACCGTGGAGTTCAAAGTACAGTCTCAAACAATATTTGTCCACTCGTGATTTTGCCATGAGGAAATAGACTTATAATGCAAAAATATAATAATTGTGAAGAAAACATTTCACAATCACTTCTGTGCATGAGTTTTGGGAATGTCTACAATTATTGATCTATAGGTTCCTGCTTTTCTTGATCTAGGATTTTTCTTGTTCTCCAACTTGTAAGTGTGATTGAATTCATCGCATGGTGGAATAACTACTGGATGCCTGATCAGGAAGCAAAGCAAAGGTATAAATTTCTTACTCACGATCAAGTTTTTTTCACTGGCCTGGTAGTGCATTCAGGCTGGAGAAAATAAGTAATAGAGCCTAGCTCCAACATCATTTTAACAAGTATGACATGGCATTGTTGATATTTTATCTTGTGTTTGCACTGCAGCTGCTCCCTGGGATTATTCTTTTCAACAATCTTTTACATTGCTTCAATTTTTGGAATTGCATTGATGTACTACTTGTATGCTCCAAGACTGTCGTGTAGTCTCAACATATTCTTCATTACTTGGACTGCAATTCTTCTCATAGTTATGATGGTTATATCCTTACATTCAACGGTAAGCTCTTCGAAAGCCCATTTCTGGCGTCCTTATATTTTACATTACAAAATAGTTTTGGGTAAAATGGTTGGAACATATTCAATCTAAACTTATGTGATAAAAGAGCTACCTAGTTAGAGTATTATTGGTACTTTATTCCAGACCAAGTCATGACTAACCATTATCTAGAGCAGAGGTTTTCTAGTTTTGAACTTGGATAAAGCAAATGATAAGCTGATTTTTTAATTTTCATATGCTAGGTCAACAAGCTAGTTTGTATAAAAAGTATGTGGATGGGATCACCAGCCTCTATTCAATATAATGGAGATATAGTAGCCTGTCCAGGTGAAAAAAACCTCCTGCACAGACTGCACCAGACTGAAAATTTATCCCTCATCAATTAGCAGGCACATATATGGGTTGAACCATCCATAAATAGCCCTTTAAATTTAGTAAACTATTGATTAACAAATTGTCTGTATATCTTATCCTGGAGCAATAGTATCTCAATTTTAAGTTTGTTTTTGACAGGGAACCCATAACAAGAGCAAACTAAAATCAAATACACACTCAACAATCACTCACTCAAACAATCAAACAACCAAATCCACACTCTTCTCTGAATAATAACTCCAATATAAAATATCAATATTTGAATAATGTCTGTATATAATATAACAAAATAATAATAAAAATCTATATTTATACTAATCTAACATTATTGGAAATTGAGTCAAATTAAGAAAGTCAAAATCCCTAAACTAACAATTTGGGTTTGAATCATATTAGAAAAAGTCAAGATCCCTAATTGAGTCAAAATCTCTAAATCATAAAATTCATAATTCAATTAAACTTTAAATAACTAAATTATTGAAAAAATTTAATTATCCCTAATTTAAAAATAAACCATGCTGCATCAATTCTCCCCCTCTTGAAAAACTCGATTCCTGACGAGTTGCTCAAGGCGGATGTTGTCAAAACACGATAAAACACCAAGTCTTGTCTTATACAAATAAAGGAACGTCGTCGATCCAAGTCTGCACTTCACCATAGTCCAAAAACATAGACACTAGCGGTTGAACACAAAGCAATATTGCATTGATGGATGTCAATGTTGGTGAAGAAGCAATCAACATCATAGAAGACTTCAAAATAGAGACAAGCATGCCTTGGTTTGAGTATTTATCTAACACAGTAGAGACTCCCAAGAAATCAATTTCAGTATTAGACTTGGAAATAACTTCTTGAAGTAGTTGTGGAGACTCAAAAATTTTTTCTTCATGAGATAATTCAACTTCAATCTTCGATTTGGACACTTCAAATTCAATCTTTGGTGTGGAGTCTTCTTTTTTAGACGGATGAATGATTTCAATTGGCTTCTTATCAACCACTGCCACAATTTGAATAGGATGCCCTTCAACCTTGAAATCTTGAACATGCATAAACTCGAATTCACCCATGAGCTCTACCTAACTTTCTTTATTCTTAACTTCAACGTTAATCTCAACCTCATGATTAATCTTACTTAGAACTTCATCATCCATAGGTACTTTCTCAACATCTTTCTCAACTTCTTCTCTTGCACATGGAACTTTATCTTCTATACGTTCACACTTGATAGGTTGGACTTTCTCACAAGGATATGGGGTAAAGATAGAAGAAGGACCACTTTGGGGAGGTGTTTGAGTGACAATAGGTAAGTTCTTACAAAACTCATGGTATTGGGCAATTAATCTATCTAACCGATCCAAATTAACTTTCTTATCACAATACTCATGATTTTGAGATTGATAACTTACCACTTTCGGATGCTTAGGTATATTTCTAAGCCTAAGATATGAAGGTATAACAGTTTCAATTACTAAACGTTTCATCTTGTCCCATGTTGGAAGTTCTTCTGTTTTTTTTGGATATTTGCGCTTAACCATCTACCATTCAAAAGCAAAATCTCTCAGTTGGGTCGCACCACAATCAATCATTATATCTTCTGGAAGATCTACATCATAAATATCGCTCCAAGCTATCAAACTAGTGAATAATCTTTTTAATGTAATGACAACTAAAGTCAGGAAGAATAATTTTCATATAAGGACGACAACGAATCCCATAAAATCTAAACGTTTATTGAAGGCAATCTTATATTTCTTACGTTCACTGTTGCTTTGATAAGCCTCATAAACCATTGTGATTAAACTACAAAAATCAAAGGTATAGAATGCTGCACAAAAATGGGTTAAACTACCAATTCTGAGACATTAGAGGACTCCAGTAACTCTTCAAAGGTTCAGGGGCTGACTGATATTATCTAAGCAAGCCTAAAATTTGCTTTTTTGAGCTTTGAAGACTTTCCAGTAGGAATTAGTAGTCGGCCAAGAAGGGAAAGTTGACGGGGAGGGGCCAATTTATGACTTGGTGGTGGAGGTGAGACACCACTCGCCGGTCGGCAACGATGAACAGTGACGGTGACGAACGGTTTTTGGGTGTTTTGAGAGATTTTCGGTGGGATTCTGGCGACAGTGATGTAGGGAAGAATGATGGGGATCGGCCAATCTATGATTTGATGTATCCGATGATGGGTGAAGTGTCGGTGGCCGGCAATAAACAGTAACTCCGGTGATGAGCAATAACAAACAGTATGATTTTACGAAATTTGGGATGATTTTCTGAAATCGACGTTAGGCTCTGATAGCAAATTGACGGGGAACCCGTGACAAGAACAAATCAAAATCAAATATACACTCAACAATCACTCACTCAAACAATCAAACAACCAAATCCACACTCTTCTTTGAATAATAACTCCAATATGAAATATCAATATCTGAATAATTCTATATATAGTCTAAAAAAATAATAATGAAAACCTATATTTATAATAATCTAACCTTCTTGAAAATTGAGTCAAATTAAGAAAGTCAAAATCCCTATTTGAGTCAAAATCCCAAAACTAACGATTTGAGTTTGAATCAAATTAGGAAATGTCAAGATTCCTAATTGAGTCAAAATCCATAAATCATAAAATTCCTAATTCAATTAAACTTGAAATAACTAAATTATTGAAAAAACTTAATTATCCATAATATAAAAATAAACCATGCTGCATCAGTTTATTTCCTAGTGCAGAAGCATTATCTAGTATCCACTGGTATGTAATGCTCACATCTGAACCATTACATTTCCTTGTATGCATTATAAGTGATGATATGTCTTTGATTTATGCATAGCAGTACTCAGAATTGATGGTCAATGTTGTCTCCAAGGATGTAGTTTTAGTCTAATTTCCATGGATATAGAACTAAAGCAACCTCGATGGGAATGGAAAAGGACAAAGGGAAATGTGCCATTCAAGATTTTGCAAAAAAATGTAATCATTTTCCTACCATGCATAGGAATGATAAGGCACCTGTTAAACAGATACTTAGGAAAATCATTCATAAATGAGATTTAATAAATCAACTAACTGGTTATACTTCATATTGCTTTAATGTTGAATTCTGGATTTAGTTAAGAAGAGGCTCTTCTTCTAATGAATACCCTTTAACATGTAAACTAATTCTGTTTATATAATTTTACTTTTTTTGATGCTTAAACAGGTCAACAGAGGTCTTTTATCTTCAGGAATCGTGGCATCTTACCTTGTTTTCCTATGTTGGTCTGCTATTAGAAGGTTAGAAATTCACTTATCTGAACGTTTATCTACAATTCTTGAATAAGTAGGGGTTCAATCCTATTCATGTCAATTATGTAGTAGACACTTTCTGTTTAGTCAAGATTGAATTTTGTTCTTCCTCTAGGTGCTTTCTAACATAATTGTCAATAGTACTTTGTTACAAATTTAACAGTATCCTCGAGAAATTAAAATCTCATCTTCTTCTGGATTTTCTGTATGGCTTTCCAGTGAACCAGCTAACATGAAATGCAGTACACAAAAACAAGTCAATGGGAATAGCGATTGGACCACAATACTTGTAAGTGCTACAAATCTTTTTGTCTTTTCTTTTTCAATCTCTATATTGAATTTCCCATTTGATAAGTCGAACATAAATAATGCAATTTCTTATTCATTTCGCAAGCGAATAACCAGTAAAATAATAATAAACTAGACTTCAGAACCAATAATTTTTTTCACTATGTGAGTGGACCCCTAAATCATCAGCTTCTTCTTCTTCTTCTTTTTCAGGGCTTTTTGATTGCCATATGTGCTATTGTCATGGCAACCTTTTCTACTGGAATTGATTCACAATCATTTCAGGTGAATCACTCTCCTCTGCCTAAGTTGATTTATTTTCTTCCCCTCAGCAGTTTCTTAGCAGATTACATTTCAACAATCAGGGATATTCCAACATTCCAATTAAAGCAAAAGATTGACAATTAATTTTTTTCTTATACTTACAAAAGATAATAAGTATTCTTAATGCTGTCACAGTTCCGCAAAGAAAAAGTTCAACGGGAAGATGATATTCCTTATAAGTACGGATTTTTCCAGCTGGTATTCTCCTTGGGAGCCATGTACTTTGCAATGCTATTCAATAGTTGGAATCTTGATAACTCAGCCGGAAAGTGAGTAATCAGAGGTTACTGATGTTTCATTTTACCTGCACAAATTTTGTTCTTCCCTTTTCCATCAAGGATTTATGGTGTCATAGACTCATAATCACTTTAAACAACTAGATGGAGCATTGATGTCGGCTGGACAAGCACATGGGTGAAAGTAGTGAATGAATGGTTTGCAGCTACAATATACTGTAAGTAGATTCATGTGCACGCTCTTCTCTTTAGATCGCAAATATATATGCTAAAACCTCTCTTGTCTATTCATGAATGAGGCTTGGTTTATGAAAGCTCTAGTTAAGATAATACACCCTGCTTGAAAATTCTGTATTTGGGGACTATTATTTTTAGTGAAAAGTGGCTAAACACAAGGCATCATATGCATTCACACTTACAAGAAAACAAATTAGAATATCAGATCAGAATGCCTTTTCTAGCTACAAAAAGCAGTAAGTTATCGAAAAACCTGGGCCATTTTCGGCTAGCTTGAAAAATGCATCGACTTTCAAGTTACGGCAATGGTTTGAACCAGTGATAACATATAGCACTATGGGCATCATTAGCCATGAAGTTCAGTTAATGCTTTAGAAATCATGATTTGACTAGCAGAAGGCTATTAGATGGACTTGTGAACCTAATTGCTTTCCCAATTCAGCATATTAACTCAAGTAAATTAGTTAGCTTGGAAAAAAATGAGTTTATGGCTGACAGTTCCTTCTTCATTGCTCTCATCTTTGTCTTTCATATTTATGCAGTATGGAAGTTACTTTCCCCTATAGTGAGACAGCCCAAGGTCTTGGACCATGAGGAACCTATGCATCAGAGAGACGACTCAACGCTGCCATAAATTTAATAGAAAATGGAAATATTACATAGCTTTCTTCTGCAATAGTTGTTCATAAGTTCATTATTCTTTCCCCATTTTTTTATTAGCAGGTGAATGCATCATGTACTATATAAGCTTTAAGCCACCATAAAAGGACAACTTAAATTTCGAAAAATTATTTATCATCATATCAGGGAAGAAATGTCTTCTATTATGCATTGCTTTCTTCATTGTTGTTACACTGTGCAGCTTTTCCAGGCTTTAATTGATAAAATCTGTGAATGGAGACCAACGAGGCTAGTCTTCTTTAAAACATATATGAGTGAAGGAGAAATACTGTAACACCTAGATTCCATCTCATTTTGTTTATGTGGTATGCCGAAAAATGATAAATTGTCATATGTTGTCAACTCACTATCAATTTAAGTCCATCTCATAATCAATTTAAATTTCACTTTTTATTTCTAAATTTTAGTTTCTCTTAAATTATCTCACACAACTTTTAAAAATAATAAGTAGATATCCTTAATTTCATAACATCCAATCCAATCACGTGATATTTTGAGATATTGTCTAGTGAAGAATTTATATAATAATAAATCAAAGATTTAATCTGTCATATATAAATCTTAAAATATTATATACTTTGGGATGAAAATTAACTAAATCAAAAGAGAAAAATCAATATATAGAGTTCATTTACTAATATAGAGATTAATAATCATTTATAGAAATTACACACGTAGTTTTCTAAAAGCAGCAACACTTGACGTATAATATCTTGGTCACAAATGCATTGTATAATAGCATTCCATAAGGAATTAAATTAATTAAATATTAGGTTTGAAAGACAACAGCATTTAATACTCTTGGAGCATTAAATAATTGTAACAATCCACTAGATTTATCGTGGGGACAACATTACAAGTCGATATAACATTTTCTACAGAGTCCGATTAGAGAAGCATACATTTTTTATTTAACACAAAATTAAATTGTTAAGATAGGACAACTACAAATTAAAGTAACTTAAAACATACACGAAGAAGTAATCTACGACATGCAAATAATAACAGTTAATTACATATTTTTGTATAAGTTATTTACGACTTATGTTTATAAATGATGGACATACAATATAGATTATGTAATGATAGGTGTCTATTTATGTATCATTTTTATATCAATTCATCTATGTTTCTTTGCTATAATCCTTAGTATTTTTATGTTTTTGTGTGGTTTTGATGTTTGTAGGAGTTTTGGAGGAACTTGCACAAAAATGGAGTAAAACCCTTCATTTTCACCTCTGCTAGTCAACCATCTTCTCGGATTTAATTGTATTGATATACAATGAACCCGATGACATGTTATATACCGTTGGAAAGCTCTCGAAGTCTATTTTCTGGAGAAATTTACGGTTTATAAATCCATTCAGTGTACCAAAAGTTCTAATCAAAACAGTGTGAGAAGTGTAGAAATGTAATTCCACAAATCACTGTAGCATGTATAATACGGGACACTGTAGCATTACTGTAGCAGAGTATTTAAACACATTTTAGGGTTTTATTTTGATAACTTGAAGAGGGGAGAACGTGGAGGAGGCTGCAGCTCTGGATTTCTCTCATCTCTTGGAGTTCTTGAAGGAGAAAGAAGGCTTGGAAAGAGGAAGAACTACAATCCTAAGAGATTTCATCAAATTTGCTAAGTTTTCCCTTTCCCTTTCATTTTCTGGAATGTCTCTATATTGTATTGTATTTGTATCTGTCTGAATATGTGTAACTAAATCTGAATTGGTTGAGGGTGATTTCAAAGCCCTTGATATGGTTTTTGTGAGTTGATTGTGCAAGAAATTGTTATCCAATTCTCTAATTGAAGTTGCTTGTATTTTCCCATGTCTAATGCTTATGATTGCTTGCTGGATTGTATTTGGGTGGCCAACTGAATATAATCTGGATATTGTCTATTGCTAGACTAGAAATCTTGATCCGTAATTGTCTTGAATTTCTAATCATTAGTAACAAAATTGTGATCAGAGATTGCAATTGGAGAATATAACCTAAGTTAAATAATCCGAGCTTGTGTGTTTATTGCTTAGATCAACCTATCTTTCTTATCGTAATGCATCCATTGAATTAAATTTAGAGAGCTTGTTCTAGGTTGTTGAATGGATAGAGATTAAATAAAGAGCCTGTTTTATTTAACAACAAAGTAAGGAAAGATTGGGGTAACAGAGCTTATTGTTATCTACGGTTGATAATTTCAATGGTATAATTGAATGACAATTCTATGGTTAATTCATAAATCCATATCTTGTGGCAGAGAATGATCCCTTAACCAGGGTACTCTCATTGATTTTTCACTCTATTTTACTTTGTGTTGTTTTATTGTGCATTTACATTAATATTTCATTTAGTTAATCCATCAACAAACCACCACCCCCCCATTTATCTATTGTTGCTGTAAAATAACAAATTCAATTAGAATCAATCCTCATGGGAACGATATCTTACTCATCACTTTATTACTTGTGCGACTAGTATACTTGCTAGTTTCGAATGCATCAAGTTTTTGGCGCCATTGCCGGGGATTGATTTTCTAATCAATTTGTTATTTTGTTTTCATTGTTGATTCATATTTTTTTGTTTTTCTTTTCTGATTGTTTGTGTTTAGGCGACATGGCAGTAAACTTCCAACAATTCAGTATCGGATTTGAGCCACAACTACCATGGAGAGTAAATGAGGTAAGCACTCCGAACATTGAACAACAACTTTCTGAGCTAACCTCTCTTGTGGAAAACATGGCTGTAGGACATATGCAGAAGCCTTATGCATGTGGAGTATATTCTACCATGGAGCATCCAATGGACATGTATCCAACTTTACAAGAAGAAGATATGGAACAAGCCAATGCCATGGGTGGATTTTCAGGACAATCAAGGAAATGGTATGATCCCTTCTCTAATACTTACAATGCCGGATGGATAGATCACCCCAATTTTAGTTACGAAAATCATCAACCAATTGCCCCAAATGGCATACCAAATTGGCCACAAGGTTTCAATCAACCTAGAGTGCAGCAACCATTTCAAATGCAACCACCACCAATGCCACATCCAGCACCACAACCAGCTTCACAAAACTCAGGTATGTCTCTCCAGGATATTGTTAATGTACTTGCCACTAACACAATGCAATTCCAGCAGGAAACTAGAGCAAGTATCCAAAACCTCGCAAATCAAATGGGACAATTGGCTACTAGCATGAGCAAATTCGAGGGCCAATGCTCAGAAAAATTATCTTCTCAAACAGTGATCAATCCGAGAGAGAATGCTTGTACGATAACTTTGCGAAGTGGAGAGCAAATTCGAAGTGGAGAGCAAATGGAAACTGGGGCAAGTATCCAAAATCTGGCAAAGAAATTACAAACTGATGAAGGAGATGACACCACTTCCACCATGAACAAGACATCATCTTCTAAGGTAAATCTTAAGACTCCTATTCCTTCTTATGTTACTCCTCCACCTTTTCCTAGCAGATTTGCAAAATCAAAGAAGGTGGAACAAGAACATGAAATCCTGGAGACTTTTCGCAAGATCGAGGTAAATATACCACTTCTGGATGCTATCGAGCAAGTACCTCGTTGTACAAAATGTCTCAAGGAGTTATGCACTAGCAAGAGAAAGTTAAAAGGAAATGAGAAAGTAAGCGTGGGGGAAAATGTTTCAGCTGTTCTACAAAGAAAAATTCCTCCAAAATGCAAAGATCCAGGTACGTTCACCATTCCATGCACCATTGGTAAAACCAAGTTTGAAAGAGCTATGATAGATTTAGGAGCATCTATTAATGTCATGCCATATTCTATTTATGCTTCTTTAAATCTTGGACCTTTTGCGAAAACTGGTATTACCATTCAACTTGCTGATCATTTTAATGCATATCCCAAAAGAGTTGTGGAAGATGTGCTTGTGCAGGTTAATCAATTGGTTTTCCCAGCAGACTTCTATGTCCTTAAAATAGAGGATGAGACATCTCCTAATCCAACACCGATTCTTTTAGGGAGACCATTCTCGAAAACTGCTAGAATCAAGATTGATGTTCATGATGGCACTCTCACCATAGAGTTTGACGGCAAGGTTATCCGTTTCAATATTTTTGAGGCAATGAGGTACCCTAGTGACTTACATTCTGTTTTTGCAGTTGACGTTATTGATTCTTTGCCACAATAATGTTTTGAGTTAACTCGCAAGAATGGATTGGATGTAGCTATTAGTGAGCACATAGGGACAGAAAATTCTAAGGAATCAAGAATTTTTATAAAAGTGTCCAAAGAAATGGAGGAAGCTGTGGCAAGCTTAGATGAGATCATAGCAATAACCACAAATAGGTATGATGTTTTGTACATTCAATTTCCTTTATCTAATTAGAAAATTCTTTCTTCTGTGATGAAAGCCTCCACCTTGGAGCTTAAGCCTCTTCTAGATCATTTGAAGCATGTATTCCTGGGTGAGAAAGATACTTTGCTAATTATAATAGAAATGGGCCTTGCACCAATACAAGAAGCGAAACTCGTCCGAGTACTTAGAGATCACAAAATATCTATTAAGTGGACGATTGCTAACATCCAAAGCCCAGCCATATGCATGCACCATTTCTTGTTGGAAGAAGGATCCAAGCCCACTAGAGAAGCACAGCGGAGATTGGATCCTCCCATGATGGAACCAATGTCGGGCTGAGGACGTTAAACCAAGCGCTTATTGGGAGGCAACCCAATGTTTTTGAAAAATAAATAAAAAAAAGAAAAGAAAAATAAAATAACGTAATAATGATCGATTTTTGTGTCTCAAGGAGATTCCTTTCGTAGGCCATCAAATTGATCAGGTTTTATCTCTCTTTGCTATCTGTTTTATTTGTTTTTATACTTTTTTTACTTGTTTTTTACTTTTGTTTGCTATTGTGTTGTTATCTCTTTTATGTGTCTTTAGTTTCGTTTCTGCTCTTTTCTTTTCCTTCCTTTTGTTTAATTTGATTATTTCGTACTTCGAATTTATTTGTGCAACAGCTTGAGGAAACATCCAAACGGGAGATGAAGTAATTGCTCGAAGGTTTGAAACGTGCATATCTTGGAGAAAAACAAACTCAATCGCATTATCGGTAATAGCTCTCCTTTTCTCCTCTTCAATGGATGCCGATATCTTTGTGTCAAACCTTCGTAAATATTTCCCTTCACTTCCTCAAAATGCTGTGTTTAAAATTTATAAAGTACGGATGACTAGACTTTGGGCGTTGATGCTCCTAAATGTGTCTGCTGATATCCGATGGCTTATCGAAGCCAAGGTAAGATTGTCCGGTGAGCCTGATATTAATCTAGCAAAATACATGCCTGGTTTAGGGAAAAGCTACTACGCCAAAAGGCGAAGAGCGAATAGGTTACAAGTATGTTATAAATGTTCTAGATGGAATTGTAACCAGACTTGTCGTTCATTAGGTTTTGTGTCCAGGAATAGAGAAGATAAACATTCATTTATTAAGAAATGTTTGAGTAATGAGTCGCTGGATAATGTTTTGTTAACTCTCGAGTCACATTCTTGTGGACTTGTTCACGTGAATTGCTTAATTTATGGACACAATTTCGTGATGAATTGCAATGTTATAGTCTAGGGAATCTGACTAAAAACGACCCTGTTTGCCAGTTTATAAGAAAACTGGATGGGAAGCAAATCCCCGACTCATAGCAGGCGTTTCAGCCGTTACTGGACGTAAAACCAGAGGAAGATGTGAGCCACAATCACAACTACTTGTATATTTGAATGTGTGTTGTTGTTGTCGAATTTTATTTATTTTCTTGTTTCGTTTGATCTGATTATCAATGTTGTTTTTGTGTTGTTGTTGTTTGTTGATTTTATTTGTTTTAATTTCAAGTTTTCTTTTTGACAACCCATATGACTACCCTATGGCATAAGTACACGTGGGAGACAAGTGTGGAGGTTTTGTCAACCTCCACCGAAAGTATATCTCTACTTTTCATGCTTCACATGGGAGACAAGTGTGGCGGTTTTGTCAAACCCCGTCGAAAGTATATGTCCATTTTCTATGCTTCACGTGGGAGACAAGTGTGTAGGTTTTGTCAAACCCCGCCGAAAGCATATCTCACTTTTTCAAATCTTGGGGCGATAAATCTGCATCGAGCAACCCCTACCGAAATTATGTCCCCATGTGTCAAATTTGAGAGTTTTACGTGTGTATATATCCATGCTGCATATTTTGAAATGTCATTTTATAACCTGTCTTGCACTTGAATCGCATAATACCTAACGTACATCATTGTCTTACACAATTTTAGAGCACTTTTAGAAATGGAGAAAGCACCAATTCGGTGATTCCAAAATATATGCGTATTTTGTGGATCGCAATTTGGTAAAGATGGAGAGTTTACAACAGCAGCTCTTGATCTTGGTAGGACATTAGCTGCGAGGGGTATTCATTTGATTTATGGAGGGGGTATCTTGGGTTAATGGGGTGTGTGTCGACAGCTGCATCCTTGGGAGGAAGTAAAGTTCTCGGCATTATCCCTAAACCATTAGTTGTGCGAGATATCATAGGCAACACAATGGGGGAAGAGTTACAGGTCTCTAGCATGCATGAGCGTATTGCACATATGGTCATTAAATCTGATGCATTTATAGCTTTGCCCGGTGGTTATGGTACATTAGAGGAGATATTTCAAATCACCTCTTGGGCACAGCTAAACATCCATCGGAAACCCATTGGTTTGTTAAATGTCAATAATTTTTTTGATGGTTTGTTGTCTTTTCTTGATCAAGCAGTAGAAAAAAACTTCATCTCACAGTCGGCGAGGCAAATCCTGGTTACAGCTTCAACTGCAGGGGAGTTAATTGACAAATTACAAGCATTCGTCTATTCGCCTGATCCAACAATAGCTCGGATAAATTGGTTTGCGGAAGGCAATAAAAAGCGTAAACTGGATTTAACGCTAAGTCTGTAATCTTTATCTACTGGTTTGCTTCACTTTTGTTTGCTTTCTTTTTATTGTGTTTATTTGAGATTTTTCATGTTATTTCTTTTGAGCTTTTTCAGGTTATTTCTTTTTCCAGGTAATATTTTCTAATCTTGTCTTTTAGAGTGGTGTCTTAAAAAGCTTAAGTCCTCTTGAAACGCATTCTAGATCTCTTTAATCCATAATGGCTGAATAAGGAGGCTAACTTCTAAACTTTTTAGACCCATTCTAACTAACTTGTTTTTGTTTCCTGATTGTTGGACTTTGTTATTTTTTGAGTAGGTTTAATTTTATGTAATTTAGAGTTGTTATGTGTTTTTGTGTCTTTACCAGTTCTGATTAAAAAAAATTGTGGAAAAATCTGAGAATGGTAGAATATGGGGTTTCTTTAACCCTTGAAACACATTCTCTCGAAATAAATCTGAAGTTTGTTTATTTCATGTTGTTTGAAGTGTCTTGTTTCTTGTTTTGTTCTTTCTAATAAAGGTATATAGGTTGGAAACCTTAAGTCTGCGGGCTACTGGTCCTAAGGATTGTTGAAACATACAATCTTGACTCAGGTGTAACAACGCCACGTACCTCTTTTCTTGCATTTTGTGTGTCGATGATAAGATAATGATTGAATTAAGAATAACTCTTGGAACATGATAAATGATGCATGGATCTGTGTGCTTGAAATGTTTATTGGTTTTCGCTTTGCTTTTGATTCCTTGCGCAACATTGAGCACTGAGCTATTATCACCGAGTTATTTGTTCACTTAGAGAAAGTTTATGTAATTTAAATGTTTTTTCAGATTTCAATGAATTCTAGAACTTGTTTGATGGTCACTCCAGGCGAAATCCTAGGCTGTGCAACATTGGGGAAATGATTTAGGCCATCTTTGGACCGTTTGAGCCTTAATCGCCAACCTTGACTGAAATTGATCCCTAGTTACCCCTTTGAGCCTCTGTAAGCCTTTTTCCTTGTTAACTCACTAAAAGATTTCCTAACCTCAAATGAATTTTTTTCCAAACAGTTTATCCCTTACCTATGATCATGTAGATCATTCACGATCACATTTTGAGCTATGTTCGGGTTTTGGGAAGTTAGAGGAGGTTGGGTTGTGTCATGAGCAATGCAAGTGCATTCTATTGTGTTTGTAAAAAAAAAAGAAAAAAAAACCAATCTGTACTTATCGTCCACGTACTTACACATTGGGGACAATGTGTTGTTTAAGTGTGGGGGAGGGGAAGTGTAATAAAAAAAAGAAAAAAAAAAGAAGAAAAAGAGATCTATACCCTTGAGTGTTCTTAAAAAGACTGAAACAACAAAGTGTGGGGGTGTAGTTTTCTTTTTTTTCTACAAAAAAAAAAAGACTGAGGGTTCTAAATAAGTTTGGGGGAGTAACCTGATGAATTGAAATAAAGTTGTGTTATAAGGTTGAGCTCTACATAGTCTTGAATGATTTATGTGTTTGTGGGTGATTTGAGCCAAATTATTATCCTTCATCATACCTTCACCCAAGCCAAACATTACAAGCTTAATAAAGCCCTACTTGATCCTTAGTGTTGTGCTTGTCTACATTAGTGGAGAGTGACTTGAAAAAAAGGCCTGTGGAGTTCATTTATACGCACTTCTTCACTATTAAATATGATTCATTTTTATGCATAAACTCATCCGGATTACAAATGATTAGGTGAGAATAGCTCTACACACACACACTTGAGGAATTGACGTAGAGTGAAACTAATCTTTGTAATGAGATTCTTGATCAAGTGCATTATTTTGAAGTTTTCCTTGGGTTATAATTAAGTACAATCTTTGAGGCCTATTTGCAAGATAAAGCATTTGTGTGTTTTTTAATTTTTCTTTGATTCTGTTTCGGTTTAGTTTTGTTTCGTATCATTTTAGTTGCTCGAGGACTAGCAAAGTCTAAGTGTGGGGGAATTTGATAGGTGTCTATTTATGTATTAATTTTATATCAATTCGTCCATGTTTCTTTGCTATATTCCTTGGTATTTTTATGTTTTGTGTGGTTTTGATGTTTGTAGGAGTTTTGGAGCAACTTGCACAAAAATGAAGTAAAACCCTTCATTTTCACCTCTGCTAGTCAACCATCTTCTCGGATTTAATTGTATTGATATACAATGAACCGGATAACATGTTTTATACCGTTGGAAAACTCTCGAAGTCTATTTTCTAGAGAAATTTACGGTTCATAAATCCATTCAGTGTACCGAAAGTTATAATCAAAATAGTGTGAGAAGTGTAGAAATGTAATTCCAGAAATCACTGTAGCATGTATAATACGGGACACTGTAGCAGGTTACTGTAGCAGAGTATATAAACACATTTTAGGGTTTTATTTGAATAACTTGAAGAGGGGAGAACGTGTGGGAGGCTTCAGCTTTGGATTTCTCTCATCTCCTGGAGTTCTTGAAGGAGAAAGAAGGCTTGGAAAGAGGAAGAACTACAATCTTAAGAGATTTTCATCAAATTTGCTAAGTTTTCCCTTTCCCTTTCATTTTCTGGAATGTCTCCATATTGTATTATATTTGTATTGTGTCTGAATATGTGTAATTAAATCTGAATTGGTTGAGGGTGATTTCAAAGCCCTTGATATGGTTTTTGTGAGTTGATTGTGCAAGATATTGTTATCCAATTCTCTAATTGAAGTTGCTTGTATTCTCCCATATTTATGCTTATGATTGCTTGCTGATTGTATTTGAGTGGCCAACTGAATATAATCTGGTTGTGATTTATTGCTAGACTAGAAATCTTGATCCGTAATTGTCTTGAATTTCTAATCATTAATAGCAAAATTGTGATCAGAGATTGCAATTGGAGAATATAACCTAAGTTAAATAATCTGAGCTTGTGTGTTTATTGCTGAGATCAATGATGAACACTTAAATATATGCTTAGTAAGAGTTTAATTCATCATATTGCATTAATAGTGTCATTAAATTCCTCAACTTAAGATGTTTGTAGTCTTTGCATCTTTGGAATTAAGTTTCTCTTAATTTTGGTTTTGTTATAGGTTCGGTAAAATGGGCATAACTTTCTATTTATAGATCAGAATGGTGCAAATCTTAATGTTTTGGAAAGCTAATTAAATTATATACAAGACTTCATTTCATAAGAATCATCAAATTTGGGCTCCTATTGGACCAAAAATGGGCTTGCAGTAAACCCATCTGCAGATTTGGCCCAGCCTGACCATGCCTCAATATTTTGACCATATCTCTCAGAATACGTATCCAAATCGTATGAATCAAGATGTTCTAGAAAGCTGGGAGAAATATCTACGACTTTCACGAAGACATGTGATTAAAATTCATAATAATGCAAGGTCAAAAATCGTGGTCAAAGAAGTACAGGTCCCTAGTGTTACCCCAATTGTCAAGTTGGTGTCAATCTATGTATTTGACTGAATGTTTCCTTTGTATAATTTTGTCCAAGTTTTTGCCCTTGAATGTATCTATAAATAGAGGTGCCTTGTGACCCATTAGGGCATCTTGGCTTGGCTGGGATCTTGTATCGTGTTTCTCTCTTGTTTTAATGTTATTAATGAATTTCCTTTTTCTTACAATTTGTGTTCTTTCTCTTATAATGTCTTTCTAATTTCTCTTTTGCTAAGGTGAAAGGATGAAACCCTTGATATGAGAATAAGGATTCTCTAACTCTTGTTATGTGCTTAACAATCGTAATCTTGTGTTGTTTATTTTATATGATTTATATTTATTTTCTTAATCAATCTTGACACCACTCGTAAAGTAGAGGTCTTGATCCATTGTCGACAATCCTTGGCACATCAAATGCTTGGATCCTTTCTATATGTCGTATGGTTCTTCCTTACCAACACAAGTCTAGTTAGGAACCTTGATTTGTTGTAGACATATGATGATTGGCACATTGGATGCTTGAACCCATTTACAAGAAGTGGTATAAATATTGGTAACGAAGCAAATGTAATTCATATAACTAAAACGGGTTGTTTATCCTTATTTGAAATATTAAGGGTGGATCCCCTAACCTCAGCTCTCATTATCATTGTGTTAATTTCTCTTGTGTTATTCTCATTTATTATCTAAAAACTTGTTCTTTAGTCATATTGTTGATATTATCTTGCCATCCCTTTGAATCATCTACATCATATTTGCTTACTTATAATTTGTAGCGCTAAAACCTCCTTCCTCGTGGATCGACCCCGGTCTTATCAGGTTTATTACTTCGACACTCCTATACTTGGGAGGCAATCCTATTTTTGGATGTGTCAAGTTTTTGGCGCCGTTGCCGGGGAAGGTAAAATTTGGCGTGCAAAATTGTAAGTGTTCTCTTTTCTCATCTTAGATCTTAATTTCTTGTGTGTTCATCTTTTCTTCTCTTTCCGTCTCTCTTCCTTGCATGAAAATTTGGTCACAAACATCTAGTGGCAGACTTGTTAGAAAAACATCATCTTCCTTAGAAAACATGGCCGACAATCATGAGGAAATATTCACGGATGAAGGGGACAACCGTTCGCAACAAAATGATTAAAACCAACGAAGAACCCTTAGAGACTACATGAATCCGATAAGGACTAGTGCACCATCTTGTGTAGTTTCTCCTCCAGATTCAATCCATTTCAATTTCAAACCAAGTTTTTTTCGACTTCTACCCACTTTTCATGGCCTTGACATGGAGAACCCATATTCCCACTTGAAACTCTTTGAAGAGGTATGTAGCTCCTACACTGACCCAAATTGTAGCATAAACACCATTAAATTAAAGGTTTTTCCTTTTTCTTTAAAAAATAAAGCTAGAACATGGCTACAAAATTTGAGGTCGAATTCCATCAGTTCATGGGATGAGATGAAGCAACAATTTTTGAAAAAATTTTTTCCTACCCATAGAATAAATTCTCTTAAAAGACAAATTTATGATTTCTCTCAAAAACAAAGGGAAACCCTTTACCAATGTTGGGATGGGTATAAGAAACTACTTAATACCTGTCCTCACCATGGTTTTGAAACTTGGAGAATAGTTGCACACTTCTATGAAGGGTTAACACCTCAAGATAGACAACTAGTAGAATTAATGTGTAATGGAGAATTTAAAGAAAAAGACCCTGAGGAAGCACTTGACTTCCTAGATTCCTTGGCAGAAAAGGCACAAAATTGAGACACTGCTGGCACCTATGAGGTACCAAGCAAGACCCCAACCTCGACATCCAATAGAGGTATTTACAACCTTAGGGAAGACCATGACCTTCAAGCCAAATATGCATCCCTAGCCAGAAAAGTCGAGGCTTTAGAGATGAAAAAGAATGGTCAATTGAATTCTATTCAATAAAATGTCTGTAACATTTGTAATGACAATGACCATTCTACTGATGATTGCCCAACTTTGCCTGCCTTTAGGGAATGTCTCCATGAGCAAGCCAATGCCTTGAACACTTTCAAAAGGCCAAATCACAATCCATACTCACAAACCTACAATTCTGGTTGGAGAAATCATCCAAATCTTAGTTGGAAAAATGATAATCATGCACAATCTTCACAAGTCCCTTTTCAAACACGACAAAATTTTCATGATCATGCATATGCTCCTCCTCCTAGGAATGACTTTGAAGAAACATTGCATTCATTCATTACAAAGCAAGAGACTTTCAACAGTCAAACTACTCAAACATTAACAAATTTGTTAGAAACTCTTGCAAAATTTGCATATACATTTAGCATCCAAGAGAAAGGAAAATTTCCTTCTCAAACATTGCAAAACCCCAAAGATCAATCTAACTCAAATGCAGGGAGTTCAAGTAACCATTATTTTGACCAAGCCAAGTCAGTCATGACCCTTTGCAATGGTAAGATTGTTGAAAAACACATTCCTGACCCTTGTGAGAAAGAAGAAGAATCGATCTCTAAAGGACAGGAAGAGGTGGCCAAACCAACACCTAGCGAAGAAGAAACCAAATCCGCATCTGTGCCTCCATTTCCTCAAGCATTAGCCACGCAAAAGAAGCCAACTCAAAATTCTGAAATCTTTAAAATTTTCAAACAGGTAAAAGTCAACATTCCCTTGCTTGATGTGATCAAACAGGTACCTTCTTATGCAAAATTTTTGAAAGACTTGTGCACTGTGAAAAGAAAACTGAATGTGAAAAAGAAGGCCTTTCTAGCTGAGCAGGTAAGTGCTATTCTTCAAAATAATAATACAGTGAAATATAAGGATCCAGGTTGTCCTACAATTTCATGTGTTATTGGAGACCATAAAATTGAACAGGCTTTACTTGATCTTGGTGCTAGTGTGAATTTGCTTCCATACTCGGTTTTTCAAAAACTCAATCTAGGTGAGTTAAAACCGACTTCTGTGACTCTTTTGCTTGCTGATAGATTAATTAAAGTACCAAAAGGAGTAGTAGAAGATGTATTAGTTCAAGTCGATAAATTCATTTACCCAGTGGATTTTATCGTCTTGGACACACAACCAGTGGAAGTAAGCAATTCAATTCCTGTTATTTTAGGGCGTCTATTTCTAGCTACTTCTAATGCTTTGATTAATTGCCGGAATGGAGTCATGAAGCTATCATTTGGGAACATGACATTAGAACTTAATGTTTTTAATATGTGCAAACAACCAAATGAAGAAGAAGATGAAGTTGATGAAGCCAATGTAATTGAATCTATTGTGGAAGATCACATCCAAAAAGGGAGTTTTTCTGACCCTTTGGAAACTTCTCTAGTGAATTCATTAGAATCAAGCATGGAACTAGAGTCTGATCTTTCTGATATATGCTCTTTATTGGATTGTGCACAGGTGATGGAAAAAGGCTCAAAATCAAGATTTGAAGAATTGGGGGCAAATGAATGAAAGCAAGGAAGATGAAGCTCCCAAGCTAGAATTGAAGCCCTTACCTGAAGGACTGAAATATGCATATCTTTGGGAGAATCAGACATATCCGGTGGTAATTTCTTCATCCCTCACATGCGAGCAACAAGGTAAGTTGATAGAAGTGCTTAAAAGGCATAAAAATGCAATCGGGTAGACTTTAAAAGATATAAAAGGCATTAACCCTTTATTTTGCACACATAGAATACATTTAGAGGAAAATGCCAAAACATTCCAACAACCTCAAAGAAGATTAAATCCACATATGAAAGAGGTTATTAGGGCTGAAGTTCTTAAACTACTTGATGTGGGAATTATCTACCCTATTTTTGATAGCAAGTGGGTAAGCCCTACACAAGTAGTACCTAAGAAATCTGGCATTACAGTAGTTAAAAATAAAAAGGGTGAATCATTGCCAACTCGTGTCTTATCTAGTTGGAGGATGTGCATTGATTATAGAAAATTAAATGCTGTCACTAGAAAAGACCATTTTCCTTTACCTTTCCTGGACCAAATTCTTGAAAGAGTAGCGGGACACCCCTACTACTGCTTTCTTGATGGATACTCAGACTATTATCAAATTCCCATTGCACTCGAAGACCAAGAAAATACCACATTCACGTGCGCCTTTGGCACTTTTGCATTTAGGAGAATGCCTTTTGGACTTTGTAATGCCCCAGCCACTTTTCAAAGATGCATGTTAAGCATTTTCAGTGATATGGTTGAGCATTGTTTAGAAGTTTTTATGGATGATTTAACTGTCTTTGGAAACTCTTTTGAGAATTGTCTTCAAAACTTAGAAAAAGTCCTAAAAAGGTGTGTAGAAAAAGGTCTTATTTTGAATTGGGAAAAATGTCATTATATAGTCACTTCAGGAATTGTCTTAAGTCATGTAGTGTCTTCTAAAGGAATTGAAGTGGACAAAGCAAAAGTGGAATTAATTTCCCATTTGCCTTCACCAAAAACAGTTAAAGAGGTTTGTTCATTCTTAGGGCATGCTGGATTTTATAGGAGGTTCATAAGAAATTTTAGTGCTATATCTAAACCTCTTTGTAACCTCTTAATAAAAGATACTTCCTGTGAATGGACTCAAGAATGTCAAAATGCCTTTGATACATTAATTGGGCTTTTAACAACTGCTCCAATTATGCAATCTCCTGATTGGTTCTTGCCTTTTGAATTGATGTGTGATGCAAATGACTATGTCGTTGGTGCTGTCTTAGGACAAAGAAAAGAAGGTAAGCCTTATGTCATAGACTATGCAAGTATGACTTTAAATGATCGCAAATGAATTACACAACAACTGAAAAAGAACTACTTGCAGTAGTATTTGCATTGGACAAATTTCGTTCTTATTTAATTGCTTCTCCCACAATTGTTTACACTGACCATGCAGCTGTGAGATATTTAATGTCTAAACAGGATGCAAAACCTAGATTGATACGGTGGATCTTATTGCTCCAAGAATTTAATATCACAATAAAAGATAAGAAAGGAGCTGAAAATGTCGTTGCAGATCATCTTTCAAGACTAACGATAGAGACATTAATTGAAACTTCACCTATCATTGATTCTTTTCCTGATGAATTCTTATTTTCTGTTGCTACTGTACCTTGGCTTGCTAACATTGTAAATTTTCTTGCAACAGGAAAAATGCCACCTCATTGGAATGCTCAAGACAAAAGGAAATTTTTAACCGAGGTGAAAAATTTTTATTGGGATGACCCATATCTTTTCAAATATTGTCTGGACCAAATAATAAGAAGATGCATACCTGACAATGAGGTAAGTAGTGTCATTAACTTTTGTCATTCTAAAGCATGTGGAGGACATTTTTCGTCTAGAAAAACAGCTGTTAAAATCTTGTAATATGGATTTTATTGGCCCACCTTATTTAAAGATGCACATGCATTTTGTAAAACGTGTGAAAATTGTCGAAAATTGGGATCCATTTCAAAAAGAAACATGATGCCTTTAAATCTCATTCTTGTTGTTGAAATCTTTGACTGTTGGGGTATTAATTTTATGGGACCCTTTCCACCGTCATTTGGTTTTGTGTACATCCTTGTTGCAGTGGACTATATTTCAAAATGGGTCGAGGCAATTCCATGTCGAAACAATAATCACAAAACAGTTGTCAAATTCTTGAAAGAGAATATCTTGAGTAGATTTGGAATTCCTCGAGCCATTGTTAGTGATGGGGGTACACATTTTTGTAACAAACCATTTGAAACTTTAATGAAGAAATATGGAATAACCCATAAAATTTATACACCTTATCACCCAAAAACAAGTGGACAAGTTGAATTAGCTAATAGGGAGATAAAACAGATCTTAGAAAAAACGGTTAACCCAAATCATAAAAATTGGTCTTTAAGACTTAATGATACACTTTGGGCTTACCAAACTGCTTTCAAAACATCATTGGGAATGTCTCCTTATAGATTAGTTTATGGAAAACCTTATCACTTGCCGGTGGAAATTGAACATAAAGCTTGTTGGGCCATTAAAACATTTAACACAAACTTGAATGATGCTTGCAAGTTACGAAAACTCCAACTGAGTGAACTTGCAGAAATCAGGAATGATGCTTATGAAAATTCTAAAATCTACAAAGAAAAAATGAAGGTTTTTCATGACAAATTTATTGTTAGAAAATCTTTTGAACCTTCACAAAAAGTTCTTTTGTATGATTCAAGGTTGCACTTATTTCCTGGTAAACTTCGGTCACGTTGGACTGGGCCTTTCATAGTTAAAAATGTTTTTCCTCATGGAGCAGTTGAAATTGAGAACCCAAAGAATGGTCATGTGTTTAAAGTTACTGGATAACGGTTAAAACCATTCTTTGAAAATTTTGACCAAAATGAAGAGTCCATTGCTTTAGTCGATCCTTTTTAAGGACTGATTTTTCCCGGTCAAGTGGCGGATACGGTACTCCGTGACTATTAAAGTCAGTTTTTCAGTTCCCTAAAAACTGTTGCTCACCTTGCATTCATTTTCTTTTCTTTTCTCGCATTTTCACATGGACACCATTCTTTCAAATCTGCACAAACATTTTCCCTCTCTTCCTTCAAATGATTTGCTTAAAATTTACAAAGCTCGCGCAGAAAGACTAAGGATGTTGATGCGTAAGGGTATGCCTGTTGAAGTAAGATGGTTAATTGAAGCCATGGTTCGATTCTCTTGTGAATTTTCAGATAATCTTGTTTCTCACATGCCAGGTATGCGAAAAAGCTCTTACGCCAAAAAGCGAAGAGCGAAAAGGTTACAAATTTGTCCCAAATGTGCAAGATGGACTTGTAACCAGCGTTGCCGCTCCTTGGATATTTGTCTAATAATCGAGAGGATAAACTACAGTTCATCAAGAATGGACTGAGTAGGAAGTCTTTGGATGATATCCGAGTGACTCTTGAGACGCATTCTTGTGGACTTGTGCAGCGTGAAATTTTTAACTTATGGACACAATTCCGAGATGAGTAGGAACGCTATAGTCTTGGGAATCTGACTCAAAACGACCCTGTTTGCCAGTTTATAAGAAAACTGGATGGGAAGCATATCCCCAACTCATAGAAGGTGTTTAAGCCGTTTCTGGACGTAAAACCAGAGGAAGATGTGAGCCACAGTCACAACTACCTGTACATATGCATGCGTGCAATCATTTTTGAATTTTAATGCCTTATAGCTGTTATTTTTGAATTTGTATCTTTTGTTTGACTTATGGTGTCTTATTTCATCATCTTTTTTGAATTTCTATGCATTATTGTTGAATTTTTCAACAAGCAGCCGAGCTACCTATTTGGATGTCATCATTAGCATACCTTTTTACACTCCATAAATACCACATCTCTTGTTCTTTTCTTCACACATAGTTAGAGAGTTGCATAAACATAGAGGGAACGTCAAAACGTCGAATCCAAAAGATTTGTGTATTCTGTGGATCTCGACCGGGTAAAAGTGAAGAGTTTGTCGAGGCAGCAAATTATCTTTGTAGACTACTAGCTGAAAGAAAGATTCATGTGGTTTATGGGGGAGGTAGCCTCGGGTTAATGGGTTGTGTGTCAAGAGCTGCACGTGTAGGAGGTAGTCAAGTTTTAGGAGTTATTCCTAAGGCTTTGGCTATAGAAAGCATTGTTGGAAAAACGGTTGGGCATGAGTTACAAGTCTCCTCTATGCATGAACGCATGGCACATATGCTCATCAATTCAGATGTCTTTATTGCTTTACCAGGTGGCTTTGGTACTTTTGAAGAAATTTTTCAAATTACCTCTTGGGCCCAACTGAACCTCCATCAAAAACCCATAGGTTTGTTGAATGTTAACAATTTCTTTGATCCTTTAATAAGTTTTGTTGATGCAGCTGTAGAACAAAATTTTATCCCACATTGGGCGAGACAGATCCTTGTTTCCGCCACTTCTGCTGGTGAGTTACTTGACAAATTACAAGAAGTTGAGTATGAACCTGACCCAGCTAGTACTCAAATTAATTGGGCAGGAGGGCAAAATAAAAAGTGCAAATTGGATCTGAATCTCCGTTTGTAATGTTTTCTTGTGCTTTATTTTATTTTATTTTATTTTATGAGTCTTTCAGGTCATCTCTCTTGAATAACAGAAGCTTCAGGTAATATCTCCTATCCTTTATCTCTCTATATTTAAACATTGAGGACAATGTTTCATTTGGTTGGGGGGGGAGGATAGTAGACATAAGTATGTTTTGAATTTTCTTTTTCTTGAAACAAAAAAGCGAGTTAGTAATTAGATTCAGAGTGCGGCGTAAGGAGTTCAAATCCTCTTGAGATGCATTCTGGGTCAGGAATGGCAGAATAAGGAGTACCAGTTTGAACTCTTGAAACCCATTCTAACCAATTTGTCATTTTATTTTGATTTTGTGAATTCATTTTAGCTAACTTGATATTATTTAGTCTTGATTTTTGAATTTTATAACAAGGAGGTCTTATTCATTTCACTTTGAATTATTCAAATCTATGAACTCTCACAACATTATCATTTAATAAACTGTGTGCTTATGTACTCGTTAAGCAAGTATTCATGAACCTTCCTTCACACACACACATACCTTGATGCATGATTGTGGTGGCGAAATGAAATGTTGTAATATTTGAGTTCTTTAATTTTGTTTAGGATAACAACAAAAGGAAGGGGAAAGTAAAAAAAAAAAAAAAAAAAGCAAAAGCAAAAAAAAGGGTAAAAAAAAAAGAGCAATTGTGGATAAGTTTGGTTTCGTAGCCTCCTTAATTCAAGCAATTAAGCCCGAGGGGTGCCTCAAAACCTAATACCCTAAGACCAACTGGTTTGGGAGCTATTGGCCCAAAGCTCGCTACATGGATTAAGGAGAAAGCTTAATGGGATTGAACATTGAACTATCTACAAGTTGCTAAGCAAAAAATAAAGCATCGGCAACCCAAGTCGTTAAGCTCGAAGGGGTGTCTTAACACCTAATGCCCTAAGGCCAACTGGTCTAGGAGTCATTAGCCTAAGGCTCGCTACATGGGTTAAAGATGCATTCTTTCAAAAAAAAAGAAGAAAAAAACATATATATATATATAAAATAAATGAATGCCCCCTACCTACAGTTGTTAGCCTTAACAAATATTAGAACCGATATGGCTTCTTTCTAATAAGCCCCATAGTCATGTGTCGACTGAGCACAAAAAAAAGGTTTATTGATATCTTGACTGAAGGGAACATGAGTCATCAAAAAAAAAATTGGCTGAGAGTTTGTTTATTTGGATAAAATCAAGGAGAGTGCAATAATGACCACCTTGGATGTAAAATTCTATAAATCACTTCTAAATAATAACGCTTTAATTGCTGGGGACTAGCAATAAGCTGGTTGGGGGTGTGATGAACACTTAAATATGTATGCTTAATAAGAGTTTAATTCATCATATTGCATTAATAGTGTCATTAAATTACTCAACTTAAGCAAGTTTGTAGTCTTTGCATCTTTGGAATTAACTTTCTCTTAATTTTGGTTTTGTTATAGGTTTGGTAAAATGGGCATAACTCTCTATTTATAGATCAGAATGGTGCAAATCTTATGGAAAGCTGATTAAATTATCTATAAGATTGTATTTCAGAAGCATCATCAAATTCGGGCTCTTAGTGGACCAAAAATGGGCTTGAAATGAACCCATCTGTAGTTTTAGCCCAGCCTGACCATGCCTCAGTATTTTGACCATATCTCTCAGAATACGTATCAAAATCATATGAATTAAGATGTTCTAAAAAGATGAGAGAAATATCTACGACTTTCATGAAGACATGTGATTAAAATTCTCAAAAAGTCAATGTCAAAATCAGTGGTCAAAGTCAGTTTACCTAATCACCCCAATTATCAAAATTGGTGCATCTAATATTTGACAATTATTCCTTTGTAATTTGACAAGTTTGCCTCTGAATGTATCTATAATAGAGGTGCCTTGTGACCCATTAGGGCATCTTGGCCTTTGCTGGGATCTTGTATTGTGTTTCTCTCTTGTTTTAATGTTATTAATGAATTTCTTTTTTCTTACATTTTGTGTTCTTTTTCTTATAATGTCTTGCTAATTTCTCTCTTGCTAAGATGAAAGGGTGAAACCCTTGATATGAGAGTAAGGATTCTTTAACCCTTAATATGTGCTTAATAATCATAATCTTGTGTTGTTTATATGATTTATATTTATTTCTCTAATCAACCTTGACACCACTTGTAAAGTGGTGGCCTTGATCCATTGTCGACAATCCTTGGCACATCAAATGCTTGGATCCTTTCTCGATGTCGTATGGTTCTTCCTTACCGACATGAATCTAGTTAGGAACCTTGATTTGTTGTAGACATATGGAGATTGGCACATTGGATGCTTGAACCCATTTATAAGAAGTGGTATAAATATTGGTAACGAAGCAAATATAATTCATATAACTAAAATGGGTTGTTTATCCTTATTTGAAATATCAAGGGCGGATCCCCTAACCTTAGCCCTCATTATTATTGTGTGAATTTCTCTTGTGTTATTCTCATTTATTGTTTAAGAACTTGTTCTTTACTTATATTTGTTGATATTATCTTGCCATCTCTTTGAATCATCCACATCACATTTGCTTACTTATAGTTTGTAGCGCTAAAATCCCCTTCCTCGTGGATCGACCCCGGACTCACCGGGTTTATTACTTCGACACTCCTATACTTGGGAGACAATCCTTTTTCGGATGTGTCAGGAATGACTATATGACAAATTACAAGCCTAAAAGTAAATTTGTTTTAATAGAGATGTCTAGGAAAGTTGATGATATGATCATTGGTGATAATCCTAGAAGACTAACATCTAATACTATGACAAGCATTGTGCAAGAATTAGTTTCACAACCTCCTATGGTGCCTCGTTATAGTGGGAGGATTGTGAGTTAACCTAATAGATTCATTAGTGCATCAAATGATACTTGTCATGATGAATCTAATCTAGTTTCTTATGAAGAATTTATGGATGATGCTAACGCTTAATCTTGGCAAAAGGCTATGAAATTAGATATAGAATTTATGAGATTCTAATTTTGTATAGGAACTTGTAGATTCCTCTGATGGCATTAAACTTGTTTGTTGTAAATAGGAATACAAGTGAAAGATAAGAATTCATAAAAGGGTTATTCTTAAGGAGAAGGGATCGACTATAAAGAGACCTTCTCACCAATAGCTATACTTAAGCAAATTAGGGTTCTCTTTTCCATTGCCATTCATAATGATAATATGATATGGAAAATAGACATCAATTTATCATCTTTGAATGAAAATGATGATAAAAGCATCAGTATGATGCAACCAGAGAGTTACATAAAAAGGTTACAATCCTAGTCTCTACGTAGATAATATTCATCTCATTGGCGAATGACATGCGTAGATAAAATTCTTCTCATTAGGGAATGAGAATGAATATCACCATTTATAACATTTTTCGCTTATTGAGCAATTCCAAATGTAAGATTTGAGAGAAGCTAGTTATGTTCTTGATATCTAAATTTATAAAGGATAGAAAGAATAAGATACTAGCACTGTCTTAGGCTTCCTACATAGAGAAAGTTTCTGGTCAACCTTGCAATGTAATTTTCTACAAAAAGGTTCATTATCTTTTTAGATTGGAGTTAATCATTCATGAGAGTAGTCTCTTAAGACAATTGAAAAGAAAGAGTGTTAGACCCCATATGCTTCAACATTTGGGAGCCTCATACATGCAATGTGTGAACGGAGCTTTCATCGCACCAGAGGCACAACGACAACGACACTGCTTTTTTAAGTTCCTTTTGAAGACTTAGAGAGTCATCATATCAAGTCATAGGGACAAGATCCATATAATTAAATGAAGTCACCATCCACGTAATTAACCATAGGAAATTCAATGAGTGACGATAGCCAATCCCTCATTTCTGGACCTAACTACCCATCACTCCTTCAGAGATAGGTTTGGGAAGTTAGGGGCGAACCTTTGGTTCACCTAGACACTATCTGGTCTCCACTAGGGTTTATTGAGTTGGTTGTTTCTAAGTCATTAATTCTATCCATCTTGATCCTGAGTCCATTTACCAAATTTTATCTTTCTTAATTATATATGAGGTGTAACAGTTTATAAACATCCATAAAAGGAGAGAGGAGAATGGAATGACACTTGTCCTTCAAACATGGGGGAAAAGGGATAGGAATTACAACAATTTCCAAAATAAAGCACAAATATAAATAGCTCAAAAAGACAAATATGGAGGAAGAGGCATAAAGGTATCCTAACTAATACTTCAAATAGACAAGCAAAATAAAATGTAAAGTATAATGGTTAGCATAAAAGGTAGGGATAGGCATTTATCGGGTTGGGTGGGGTTAGGTTTGGACCAAATCGGGTTCAGTCAATGAAAAACCAACCCGAGATTGGATAAAAAACATGTTGGACCTAACACTACCCGAACCTACTCGATCGGATCGAGTCTCATCGGTAAACCGGAGTTGAAAAATTCTATAACCATACATTCGATTAATTTGATTAAAGAAAGTGAAAATCCTAAACTCCAAAATTTTCTCATCAATCAAACACAACAAATCGTTACCAGTATTAGAATACATAACCAGGAATAACTACAAAAAAAAATTTTGGGTTTTCAAAATTTAAATTTCAAATTTTGGGTTTTACTTATTTTTATTTTTCTTTTATAATTAAAATTTTAAAAATATTTAGGTGTTATTATATCTATAAAAGTTTACAATCGGTTATTTTTTGGATTTTTTTGTATTATTTGTAGTTTTGTTGCGAATAAGAATGACAAAATGGCAATGAAAAGGATAAAAATAAATTCATATATATATGTACATAAGTTTCTAATTACAATTTCAAAAACCCAATAATTTTAGAAATTCAAAAACCATGTGTTAAAGAGATAAAGCTAAAATCATAGTCTTGTGGTTGAAAAGCAACCAAAAAATTAAAAAAATATATATCTTTGAGAATCGAGAAGAGTTAACAAGAGAAGGAAAACAATTAAAAAAATAAAAAAAAGAAATGAGTAAGAAGTTGTCATGAGGAAGGTGGTAAGGTGAGAGAGGGATTTATAAAATGAAATGTAATACTTGATGGTGATGAGAACACATATTGGTGAGGAAGGTGGTAATGGTGAGCAAGAGAAAAATTATCTTTATAGCCCTATTTTTATGTGTTAAGGTCCACAATATTAACATATGCCTAACAAGTGAGGTAATGACACATGTCTGTAATATGTACATAATTATATTTCAACAAAATATGATTGGGTCAGGTCTCCTCAGGTTTTTGAGAAAATGACCGATGAATATCTGATGTTTGTCAGGTTTACATTTGAGTACCCAAAATTAGGATTTTTAAGTGCCCACCCTTAATAGAAGCATAAGGCAATTGAAGTTGACAAGCTAATTAGAGATATAAATGTAAAAAGATAACTATCCTAAACTGACATGTATTAAACAACAAGCACATAAACATTAAAAACATCATTAGTAAGGAAAAAGGAAACAAGTCTTACATAAACACAATTTTATAAAGAGAGAAAACAATCAAAACAATTTTAGAAATTAAAAAAAAAATCAGACTAGTTAGAAAGAGCAAAACTAGAGGAGGTCAGATTCTATAATACAGTACAAAGCAAGCGTGCACCTCCTTTTGAAAATTAAAGAAGATGTGCGCCTATTCATACACAAAAATATCACTCAAAGCTAGAAAAACATGCAAGGAGAGTTTCAATTAACAAAAGTAGATAAAATCCATGATAAACTCATTCTCAATCTTTTAGTATGCCTAAAACGATTCAAACTTGTAAATATTTAAAATAAGCAAGAAGATAGAAGATGCATTCATTGGATTCAATCAAGATAAAGTAAATCTATCATAGCATCTGACAATCATCCACATCAATTTTCGATTCTCATGAAAAGTAACATTAATCATGATAAATTAAATCTATCATAGCGCATCTGACAATCATCCACATCAATTTTTGAATCTCATGAAAAGTAACATTAGGAGAGGAGAAATAAAGAAAAAGGGACTCTGGAAGGCAAACAAGTAGGCATGCATCGCTGTTTAAAAATTAAGATGCCTGCTCATATGCATGAGCAAAACGAAATAGATTTTACATACTAGAACTCCACATCAAACTTAGAAAATCATAGAATCAAATAGAGGAAATGATGAAGAAAGAAAAAGATACATTTAAAAAGGACATCAAACTAACAAGGCGATTCATTCAAACCCTAAACACATAATGAAGAGGACATGCGGCTGCGAAAAAATAGAAGACAAGTTCTAGAGAGATAAAAACAAGCATGCGCCTCTGCTCGAAAGCCATCCACAAACGTCCATCTATATCGAGTAAGCACACGTTTGTTCTATTCTTAGAAACAGAACATGAACAATGATGGCAGTAGATAAAAAAGAAGCAGTGAAGAGATAGAATAGGTTCAAATCAATCAACATGTAAACATATGAAAATAAAAACTGCAAAAGTAAAAGATAAAGGAAAGAAGAAATTAACATGGCATTCAACCAACTAATCAACCTAAGCATAATGCAATCTAGTTTAACAAATCCACTACCATGGCATGGCAATCAATTAAGCCTAGAAACTATTGGATACATGGAAGAAATAAAATAAAATCTATAAGACAACCAGAGTTAGGTTCTAGAAATAGTCAGGTGTAGGCGTACGCCTTTGCTAGAAAAGCTCATTGCAGATGCATGTCTATATCAAGCAAGCGCATGCCTATTCTTTCCCAGAAATAGAAACTTAAGCAGAAGGAGAAGGAGAATAGAATCATTTTCATTCAATTTGATAGCATAAATACAAGAAACAAAAAAATAAATAGAGATAAAGAAAAGGCAATTAATCATAAAATATATCCATGGCTCTTTGACTACCAAGGAGATTCAATATCATACATAAGATTTAATTGATTAATCAACTAAGGATATTAATATTAAACTAGACATGACATTAATATCAAAATAAATCCTAATCATAAAACTAACTAATTAAGCATGGCAATTAATTCAACTAAACATCCTTAACTACACTAATCATGGCAATCAACTAAACTAAACATGCTAATTAACTTGATCATGCAATTAAGTAAACCAACATGCTAATTAACTACTAATCATGACAATTAATTAAACTAAACATACTAAATCCTAATCATGTACACTAAACAAGGCACTAATCCCAAACATATTTCTAACATGGCAATTAACAAAATATTAAAACGAAAGAGAATAAAGGATTTTGATCCTCAATTCTTTGCCTTTTTCAAGGGTGCTTACCTCTTCTCGAAAGCTTAAACTTGAAGAAAACTTCTTTGATTAAGGTTTTTTTAGAGAAAACCTCAATTTGAAATATTTTTGTGATTTTTGAATATTTCTTCACAAATTTACATATATCAAGTCAAATAATAATAAAAATTTTATATAGGTGAACTATTGAAATGAGCTTGTCAAATTTTTTCAAAGTGGGACTGCGGGCATAGGCATGCGCCTAGTTAAGTAGAGGCGTGCGCCTTCATGTTTTGGCACCACACCTGTACTCTAGATTTTCCTAGGGATTTTATGGTTTTCCAAGGGTTTCTGAGACCTTCCCAGGCATGCACCCTTAAGAGTAGCAAGTGTGCACCTGCTCTCCCAGCTCCCATGCCTGTATGGCTTATTTTGTCTATTTTGATGTGATTTTGGATTTTGAAGTGTTTTTTAGATTTTGAAATGTTTTCTAGAAGTTTAAGAGCTTTGTTTGATAGGAACCAACCTCAATAATGGCATCAAGTATCATCATCAAGCCCCAAACCATAAGCAAAGTTCCAATGCTTACACAATACAACATACTAGAGTAGATATCTTTTAGGCAGTGGGAGTTATCAGCTAATAACAATCCAATCTTGGTCGAAAGCATTAGGTTTTATGAAGCATATATCTTCGTATGATGAAGGAATATATTCTTGTGTATTTTAGAGGAGACCTAACACCTGTTAGGTATTCAAATTCACTACAAGAAAATAGTGTTTTCGTGTCACAAATTTTGTGTTGGTTTCTAGGCTAATGACACATATGTTGTCACACCCTGTATCCAGTATAGTAATACTGCAGCGGATAAGAGCTTGCCAAGGAAACCGTTGCTATGCCGAAATCCTCCCTAATCTTTAACTGATCGAATACTTGAGGTACACAAGAGACTAGTGAGTATAAAACTCAGTAAGCAGCTAGAATTATAAAAACTGGCGTAACACTCAAAATAAAATAATTAATGGCGATAACCATTTTGGAATATGACTATTATTCAATACTTATTCCATATATCACTGATTACTGTTCATTTCTTAGTATACAAGCCACCAGTGCCCTACTAAGAAAGTCAGAAAATTGATTTAACTATTTAAGGATCGCGCCCTTGTGCGAGGAAACTGGCATGGCAACGCCAAGTTTCTGATTTCCAATCTGTTGCAAATTTCAGTTCCACGCTCCTGCACCAAGGGAGAGGCACGCATGTGCCAACTCTCCGTTCTCTCTTACTTGAGTCGGTGCAATTGGCGCTCTAGCGTGGAAAGTATGGCACAGGGATCCCATTCTCTGTCTATACCTCTTTAGGTCAGTTAAAAATGCGCTCATGCACCATTTAATAGTGCTTATGCACCAACCTTGCATCATTGGCCAATTTCCTAGACCAATTACTCACTTATCCCATCACATTTCTAATTCTATAAATACTTGTCTATAGGTGATCAAACATAGCTTTTCTATGTCAAAGCTCATCACATATATCTACACAAACACCCATTTATATACACGTCTCATTTACAAATAAACTTTTCACAAGTCTAACACATCCTCAAGTGCTCCCATAAACACATAAATCATTCACACACGAGTTTCCATAAGCTAGCTACATTGTTCATATGGATATCCAATTCACATAATTTCGAAAGCTTTCACAATACAGTCATAGATACTTAGGAACAGTGCTCTCTAATCAAGGTAGGACTTTTCATTTCACAGTCAGTTCCCATATGTAGGCCTACCCATGAATGAGCTTAAGGCTAGTCTGACAATCCGGGTGATACCAGACCCATGCTACCGTATCTCATCTAGAGAAACATATGGTCCAGACCTCCCCTCAAGCCATGGGAATATAGAACAGTACAGATACATTCAGAGGCCTACCCATGAAATAGCTCGAGGCTATTCTGACAATCCGGGTGATACCGGGCCCATGTTATCGAATCTCGTCTAGAGAAACACATGGTCCAGACCTCCCCTCAAGCCATGGGAGTACGTAACAGTACGGATACATTCAGATGCCTACACTTGAAATAGCTCGAGGCTAGTCTGACAATCCGGGTGATAACAGGCCCATGCTACCAAATCCCATGTAGGGAAACACATGGTCCAGACCTCCCCTCAAGCTATGAGAGCCAAATATCCTAAGTTGTAGCATGCCACTCACATATCAGTTTTCATATTCAGTCACATAAGTGAAGCTCTATATTAAGCTTTCACTCACATATCACATATGCACATTTCAGTCACATAAATGAAGCTTTATGTCAAGCTTCTAACCCAATCACAACATATCACAATTCATTCCCCATAATGCTAGCATTTAATAGTATCACATTTGACATTTGACATTCAATATATTCCCATGGGCTTGGCATGTAATTTCAAATTCATAACACATCACACAGTGATACATGCCTTCACACATCACAATATTGCAGTTCACTATCATAATAGAGGTTCTACGTAGGCTTCTCATTAATCACATATACATTCATAAACACAATAAGCCTACATATCTCACATACACTTATGGATGTGCACCATCCACACAATGGCATCATTTTTACACATATAGAACCCCATTGACTTCTTTACTTGTGCCAACACCTTCCATTACTCTTTGATGTATTTCAATCATATCGTTGCATGACTATTTCCATGCATAACTGATCCCATTCATTTTTCACTCATACATATTCATAAAACTCTAATACACATGGTATTTCATGGACATTCATTTGTCATGCCATCCACATGAGGAATTAGTATCCTAGAACGTTTGGCATGTATTTCATTCTTCATATACTGACATCGTTTCATTGGCAATATTGTTCAAGCCATATCACAACAAATTCACATATATGAGGGCACATTTACATTTCTATATCTCACACACGTAGAAATTACACCAACAAGTCAATCACATACACATCAAAGTGTGTGAAATCACACATTTCATAAATCACTATAAACCCCAATCAAATCATTTCCTATATCAAGGTCCATGTATTCATGGCCCCATACACATTCCATCCACACAACTCACATATATTCACAATCACAATCAATAAACACATTTTATTAGTAGTTAACATCTGTTGTGTCCTCAGAAGGGTCTAGCTACTTACCTGGTTAGCCTTGCCTCTTAATTTTGTTTTCATGTATTTCTTGATAAGCAGTTGTTTAAAGTTCATCTCTTCTTCTTCTCCTTTCTCTCTGATAATCATTGCCATAGTCATGACACACTGATCAGTGTCCATTTAGAAGTCATTAAATCCCTTATACGTTAACAACAATTCAACCAACCAATAACATCATTTATTATATTTTATCACACACACATATTGGTTGGATTATTATAATAAGAGGTTATTCATTTCCAATCATCACCAAAATTCTTGGAAATCAAATAGACATACATATTATAGTCCATGAATTTTATTGAGTCAAAATAAGGTCATATACCTTTTCAAAATCCTTAATTTCATTCACACAGCAAATCTGTCTGCAGACCTCTCAACTGAACAGTGAAATTTTGAATAATTTTATAAAATTATACAATAATCAAATGTCTACCAAACTTTTCAGTCCAAAACTAGACACATATAAGAGTCATTTCACCAGAAATCATGATTTTCAAAGGATTTTAAGGCAGTCAAACGGAATTTATTTCACATACTCTGTTCTGGAACTTAACATTCACAGTTCTTTAAGTCCAGATTTGAAAAATCATAACAATTCATACACAACTCCAAAAACCATGAAAATTTAAATTCTAACATAAAACATACCCAAAAGTTTTCATATTAAAAATTACGAAATTTTACAAAGATTTGCCCCCTCAAATGGAGTTCATTCCCGCTGCCCTGTTTTAAAAAAGGGGAATTCTCAATTTCGAACCAGAACTTCAAAAATTCATTACAATTCACACACTACGAATTTTTGAGTGTTTCAAAATTCTATAAACTCCTTGAGATGTCTAGTTTATCATATAAAACTTTCAGAGTCAGCAAACAACCATGAAATTTATAGGAATTTTTGGACTTGGCACTGTTCAGAAAAATAACTCTGCAGGATTCATACTCATACTTTACTTCTAGCTTCCTAGCATCATCAAATCTTTAAATTCTTCCATAATTCACTCTAATTCATATTTTTCTAGCCATTTACAGCACATGCCTAACATGAAATATCACAAACAACAATAAACCATCACTCAATTACATGGTTATGGCTAGAGTTAGAGAGAGAGGAGTGAATCTTTACCTCTTGTACTCTTATTTCCTTCCTCTCCTCTTGATTCCATGGCAAAAATTGAGAGAAAATGGGAAGAGAGTGTGCTGGACGTTCAAAGAGAAAGGGGGAAGAAAATGAATTTTCTAGAGTTATTTCATGCTTTATAGATATACATCACACAACAATTTCAATTAAGCCCTTACACTTTCTTAGCTTTCCACTCACACCCTTCCATCTCTCATCTAATTTCATCCCTATCCATTTATATATATACCTCATAATGTTAATAATACATATTTTCACAATATGCATGTAAGGTAAACCTACTTAAAATTTGGAGTGTCACATATGTAAACATGAAAATCGGTCAAACCAAATATATGTCACACCTTATAAAAAATGGACTAACCTTTGTGAAGTAAATTGAATAGGTGACACGTATAACTAATTAAAAAAATATAAAAGAAATTAGAAAATATAAAAGGAGACCTAACTCCCTCGATCGGCCTTTCCCTCTCGCTTTTTCGACCTTTCCCTCTCGATTTCCTTCTTGCAATTTCTGTCGATTTCCCTCTCGATTATGTCCTTCCGCTCGATTTCCCTCTCGATTCTATCTTCCCTCTCGATTTCCCTCTCGATTCTATCTTCCCTCTCGATTTCCCTACTGTCTTGATCTTCTTTAATTCTCCCTATTGTCTTGTTTTGAAGCTGCATATATACGACCGAAGCTGCACGAGAAAGCTGCAATCGCATTCTGTCCACCACGATCTGCACGGCTTCCCTCTCCTTCAAGATCTCCTGGTGCTCTCTCTTCGGTAAGATTTCTCTATCTATCTCTCAAACAGTCTTTCTATTTCTTACTCTGTTGTATTGTTTGTTGGGCGTTGATTGTGATTTGCAAGTTTCTAGATCCCCTTGCTGGTCTAGTTGTCTTGGGCATGATCTTCAAAGCTGGACTAGAGACTGGTTATCAGAGGTATTTTATACTCTCCTTCGTATGTTCACCATTTAGTCTATCAACAAACCAAAGTCCCACCTTAATATTTTTGAGTGATGAATTATTGTTTTTAGTTCTTGAGAGATCATTGGAAAATTTATCTTTTTAAGATTGTATTTTGAATCATCATACTTATGTGTTCTTTTGTAAAATCACTAGTGTTTTGGAACTTGTTGATGCTGCAATCCCTGTGGAAAATTTGGATCCTATAAGGCAAACGATCCTAAATGTTGAAAGAGTCAAGGTATCCACTAGAATTTTGATTTTTTGAGCCCTTGTTATCATATTACTTGATTACCTATAACATAAATGCTGAACTATAATTTGTTGGATTCCACAATCATCATTTTATCAGATGGTTTTTTTTTAATATTGGTGAAGTTAAGTAGTTGTTTTTACACTATTATATTGTTGTTCAAATAATTTTTGCATTCATGGCAGGGATGTCACCGATTGAGGGGAAGGAGGGCTGGTTCATCCCTGTACCTTGACGTACACATTGTGGTATGTTATCCTGGTTAATAGTTTTGACACTGTATGAATAAGTTTAGGTTGGACCATGGAACTGCATCCATGTAAGATTGCTGGAAATTTTAAATGACTTCTGTGCATGATTTATACTCTTAACTTGCAGGTTGACCCATTTTGTAGCGTTAGTGCTGCACATGGCATTGGCGAAAATGTTCGCCATCAAATCCATAGGTCTCATCCTGAAGTATCTGAAGTTTTCATACACATAGGTGTGTGACTTGGTCTATTCATCTTTGTATTTGGTCTAGAAGAACTATAATAAAGTTTACTTCAGGGGTTAGTTCTGCAGGTGTCATGCAATTTTGATCAAGGAGTGCTCAATTTAGATACCTACTTCTGGTCCTTTTAAAACAAAAGTGAAAATATTTACTAGTGTGGTGGCTGCACCATTTCTCTTATGTGGTCTCTTTGTCATAAAAGTCATACTCTGTTTTAATTTTTAATTTGAAAGCCCCTCTCACAAATGAGGATGCCACCAAATTTCCAAGCACAACCAAATGAGTGTTTAGCCAATGATGGATTTTGGTCGGCCTTTTGTGAATGGACCTGGGAATAGTGCAACACAGATGCTGAAATGATTTTAACTTTCCTTCTGCGACCATGGTCAGAGGGTTTTAAGAACCACATAGATCATAAGTTCATTCTGTATAGCCCCTCCACTTACCTGTTTTCACTTTTTTTACATTTAACTTCTTGCTACAATACTTTAGTCTTATATTTTGGCCCTCTGATGTTCTTGTCAGATGCACACATCTTTTTTTTTTAATTTTCTTTATCTGTGACCAAGAACTTCCTTGACCTTTGTTCTTTGAGTTATAAACTAGAGCTACACATATCTTTGATCTACAAGGCTAAGTTATACCTTGTTAATGCCACGGTAATAAAAATTATCTTTCAATTCCCATTGATCTTGGCGTTGTAACTTCAATCTCATCATTATCTTACTTACCTTGATCCATTCTTTGTCACTCTTCATCTGATGTTAGTGAAGTTTTAGCTTTTCATCCTTTTCTTTTGGTCTTTGTGTGTTCCGTTGATTTTTCCTTTATTTCCTTGTAGATCCTGCATATTTATATTTTTCTTCCAATGTGATGGACCGGCAAGAGAGTTTGAGTGGAACAATTGATCATAATAGTAATAGTTCTATCGACAAATCAGATATTGAAGCTATTGTATATGGTATTTTCTCATCAAAATATCCTGAGGTAATTTCACTTTTTTGGTTCTCTATGTTCAGTGAATGTAAAATTTTATCCACCTGTATATTGATGTTAAACTATGTGCAAGTATATCCCTGTAGGCGACATTCTCCATGGTTTTTAGCACCGAAGTGGTACACTCCATGACATTTGGGTCTCAAAATAGTACCTACCAATGAAATTTTACTAACACTGGGAGAAGGCTTGAGTTTTGAATTTTTGTTTTGCATCAACTGATGTTGCCCTGTTATTCTGCACAATATCTTGGGTAATTATTTTCAAGTATTTTCCATCTTTAGCTATGCTAAATCCAGCAATGTGCTGCTGAAACCTTTGATTGAAGCTAGGGAAGCTAATGCACCCTGATTCCAATCAATTAAAAAGGAAAGCTAATTGCATCTTTGATTTGCTATCTCCTTAAGCATGTTTAACTGTGTGTTGTATAGAGGTTAACACTTTTTATCTTTTAAAGTTAAAATGAGGACTAAATGAATAACTCACTGGTCAAAATGCTGAAAGCACCAAACTCAAAGGCAAGTTGTTTCACCTTTACCCAGTACTCATAGAGAAGCGATGATCAAAACGTCTTTCCTTTTTTTAGATCCTTAAGGTAGAAGACACCATCTACTCTTTTTGGTTGATTCTCATGTAGATAAAGAAGATCTTCAAAACTGGTCAGTAAAGTGACCAAGAAAAATTTCTCCATCTACATCGTTCTCATTCACAATGAAAGCTCATGGACTTTTCACAAACACTTTGTCTAAACCATTTTCAATCCCACTTATCCGCCCAAAACGATCACCACCTTTCGCATTCCTCAACAGAACAACTTTCCTTCACTTCCACACTCTAAGCCTTACTAGAAACTCCAAACCCAAGGTCTTTCTTTGTTTCCTTCTTTTGTTGTTTCTCAGTTTGTCTGTGTTATTACTATTACTATAATTTCTTCTTTTTTTTTAACAGTTTGTTAGGTTGTGGAAGGGGTGCGGTTTGATGGGCTGATAGTAGTTGCTGATGATATCATGGAAAGTGAAGATCGTGACGTGGCGGTGGAGACTCGTATCACGCACACTCTGCCTCCAGCATTGACGCTTGAACATGGGCTGGAGAGTATTAAGGAAATGTGGACAAGTTGAAGTTGGATCCTACAAAGTCTCCTAGTGGAGTTATGAGATTTCAGGTATTTCGGGTATGACTAATTATGCCTTTCTTTGCTATATAAAGTTTATATTCACGTACTACGTTTCACTGTTTTCTTTTGTTTCGTATTAAAGTAATAGTTGTATTTCACATATAATCAATGCACATTATTTTGGGAACTCTAGTTCTTAGCAGCTACATACATTTCGGGGGATTCGGCCTATCTGGTTTCCATTTCTATTGTACATCTATAGCATCATCATTAATTTTATGTGGGAAACAGAAACAGAGAACACAGTAATTATACGTTAATAGGTGGAGAACTTGGAATTATGCTGGACTTGTAAGTAACGTGATTGGGCATTTGCAGGTGGCTGTGCCCCGAAGTGCGAAAGCTTTGAATTGGTTTTGCAGTCAACCAGAGTCATCGGGTGTGTTTCCTGTATTTTTCCTTTCTAAGGAAATGGAGAGCCCAAATTATAAATCACTGTATTTGAATCAAACCCGTGGAGTGTTTGGAATTGGAGCTGCTATTTACTTTACCCATTCCTCTTTAAGTGCCCCAGGAGGGAGTAGCATGCCGAAAAGGTTAATCATATTTTCATAACTTCACATTTCTCGGTTCCCTTCTAATTACTCTTCGGAATTGCAAAATTTTGTCCAAGACTATTACACAATATAGAGCAAGTTTGTCTCGTTATCCTTCCTATTTAACTATTCTAATATAGAATATGGTGAATTTTGGGTCTCCTATTAGCATAAGCAAGGCAAACTTTTAGTTTTTAGTTCAGGAATATTATATTAAATTTTTTTTTCAACATGGTTATTGACTTCATATGAGAAGAGCTAAAAAATTTCTGTGTCGTTTCTTGCAGATATCTCTCAAACAATTCGATCCCTGTAACAACCTATGGTTTTATGGATATTAATTTTGACACAGAGTCATCTTCTGTGAAGCATGAGGCCGGTTCTTTCTACTTTTTTGTTCCTGAGCTAGACTAGAATTCTTCCGCGTGTCTATTTATGCAGCTGTTCATTTTCTACTGATCTTGTGATTGTGATCATTGTTTAAACTTTGTGAGGTGTATGTTATTGCTCTTGACATCTACATATATCTTTGGCTTTGGCTGCAGGAAGTGCTATTGTTTTACATCTTTCTAAAAAACAAATTAATTGTTTCAACAGATAGAGTTAAATGAGCAAGAGGATGTCTCTATCTTGGCAGCAACACTGTCACTGCTCTAAATTGTACATTTGAGTAGGCCGTTCAATCTTATGAGTCATCCTTTTCTCAGGTAGTTTGAGGTTGGTCATTCATTTTTTTTTTAATATCAATTTATATTTTAGAATAAATTTGATATGAGGAATTTATGAATTCTTTATGAGATTAAACTATACAAATTAGTTATTTGGATTTTGAAAAAGAAAATGTACAGGCAAAAATACTTACGTTCTGATGTTGATTTTTGTTATTATCATGACCAGCTTTATGTTGATTTTGATGTCTTGGTTGTATATATATGAGTGCTTGGGTATTTATCTATACTCGTGCAATTCAGACCAGTGACTTTCTTGATATATTTGATTCACTCTTTTGTTGTTAGAGTTGTACAAGATATTCGCTTTTTATCTACTTCTATAATCATAGTAATTTTTATATTTTTGTTTATCTCTATTCAGGTCAATTACCATTTTTGTCCTACTGCAGAGAGATACAACTCCAAATATATAAGATCTGCTGTAAGAAAGCTTAACATGGTGGATGATAGAACTGTTCAAATGGTATACTTAGTGAATTAATATTACTGTTACAGTGTCAATATTACTAGTGCATACAAATATGATTTTATCATTTTTAAAATTTTCTCATCGTTCCATAGATTGGGTTCTTGGTCAAGGCTGGAGGTACTATTTGGGTTGAGCTCAATTTCATATTAGAAATTCCAAATCTGCCTGGTCACCTTTATGCATCAATATTGCTTTAGTAGATTGTGCTTGTATGTTCATACAACTTCTCTTTAGATCTGTCTTCTGAATATTTTTAATTTGTACAATTGCACGTGTCAGTGACCTTTTTGCACTAGGATGGTGATTGAGACTGAACCTAAACATTTTACATAAGGATGCCCATTGCGAGACTCCAATTGGTAAATTTGCTGTGAAGACTTTGTGACTTCTACCACTAAACCTCACAATGGTCCTTAAAAACTCTTTTTATTTATTTATTTATTTTACATTAATTATTATTTTTAAAGGAGTCTTCCTTTTTAAAATAAAATATTTTTAACTTTGACTCGGTTGTCCTATGCTTTGAGGCTGCTCTCTGCCTTTCTGTTTTTGTACTTTGCGTTAACTTTTGGATGCTAATCGTTATGGAATTTGTTGTTAACTGCATGTTTTGCTATCACATGAATTTGCTTAAAAGCAATGAGTCCAATATGCATACTTGGGATACCAACTGATGCTGATATTGGAACCTTTTAAAATGCTTTAAAGAAACAAATTTGGATTATAATTGTTCAAGCTGTATCTCTTTTGACTATCAGTTGGATCATGCCAGTGAAATGAATTTCTCCTTGTGGGATTGTGCAAATATCAATGTTGTTTGGGCATCACTTTTAATTGAAGAATGTTCTCGTCTGGGGTTAACGGTAAGCTTAAATGTGGACAATGTTTTCAATATCTGTTTTGGTATATGCTTCTGATTAATTCTTTATCTTCCAGTACTTCTATATAGTCCCAGGTTCAAGATCCTCTCCCCTTGCTGTTGCTGCTTCCACTCATCCTCTAAAAACATGTGTTGCTTGCTTTGATGAATGCTCACTTGCTTTTCATGTTGTTGGTTATGCAAGAGGATCTCACAAACCTGCAGTTATCATAATATCATCAAGCACTGTAGTTTCAAATATGCTTCCTGCTGTGAGTTTCGTTCAAAAAACAAAATTATAAATTTTCCATGAATGTTCAGCATTCCAAAAACTTCTACCCTCATGTTTCCCATATCCCAGTTGATGTCCCTGAAGCATGTTTAACTGTGTGTTGTATAGAGGTTAACACTTTTTATCTTTTAAAGTTAAAATGAGGACTAAATGAATAACTCACTGGTCAAAATGCTGAAAGCACCAAACTCAAAGGCAAGTTGTTTCACCTTTACCCAGTACTCATAGAGAAGCGATGATCAAAACCTCTTTCCTTTTTTTAGATCCTTAAGGTAGAAGACACCATCCACTCTTTTTGGCTGATTCTCATGTAGATAAAGAAGAGCTTAAAAACCTGTCATTAAAGTGACCAAGAAACAACAAGACTTGCTATGCGTCATCTCCATGTGATATTCGACACTCGTTATCCTTTAAACATCACACACATAGTAACCCTAAGGGCTAAGCAGGTAAGTACTTGGTTTCAACTAAGAGGTTGAATGCTCAAATCCTCTTAAGTCACCTATCTAGGACATATCTATTGACGTAGGACCCATTAGATTATAATTAGGAATAAAATTAGGGATTTTAATAGATTAGGGATTTTGACTTCCTAAGTTGGGAATAATCCTAATTTAAGTTATTTTTCTAAATTTTTTTACTATTTTGTTTAGGAGTTATTTTTGGTGTTTTCTAGTTTAGTTGGGATTAGATTCTATTTCTTAGTCAAGTTATGTTTATTGGCACTATAAATATGTATGATTAGTTATTTTTTCTTAGGTTGTTGAATATGGATTTTTGATCTTTTAATAAAAAGATTGTCTTCTCTCTCAATTTCACTCTACTTCTGCCTCAATTTCTTCTATTATTTTCTCTCTGCCTACATCTCCTTCCTTTCCTTTTAATTTGAGGAACCCCATTTCTCATCATCTATATTACAGGTTTCTTAGCTGCCAACGTTATAGGTTCTGGATTAGCCCTCAATTTTTAATGAATGAGGGAAAAGTCAAGGCATTTTTGAGTATTAAAAAATAATAATAATAAAACAGAAAAGAAAATGGAAATCCCAGACAATTGATCCTATTTGGGTAGATGCACTGTGAGAAATAACGCATTTCATTGCTTGCTGATTGGGAGCTCAGGATTTGATCAATAGTCAGACTAATTTTTTAACCTAATTCAATTTGGAGGTTATGAATTTTGCATCCTGTGTCCAACCTAATCTTTTAGGTTGGTCATATCTTGTAAATTCAAGGTTGTAAAATGGAACTTGAATTTGTTCCATTTTCATTCCTAATGACATTTTTCGTGCAGAAACTTGAGAAATTTAGTTCATCTTTCCTATCATGCATGTAACTAATTTGGAGTAGTGATTATTTATAGGTTGTGGAAGCCAGTCAGGATTTTGTGCCACTTTTATTGCTTACTGCAGATCGCCCACCAGAGCTTCAGGATACTTGAGCAAACCAAGCTATCAATCAGGTGTGGAATAATTAATTTCATTTAGAAGCTATGGAAATGATAATATATCATTTTTCACAATAGATTGCTTCCTTGTCATATTAATTTTCTCATAGATATCATTTTGAATTTTGTTTACAAACTTAAGATTATTTATTTATTTTTAATTTGCAATAGGTAAACTAATTTGGCTCTTTTGTAAGGTTCTTCTTCAGTCTTCCTGCACCCACTGATCAGAGTCCTGCACGAATGGTACTTACCACGCTCGACTCTGCTATGCATTGGGCAACCTCCTCACCTTATGGTCCTGTTCATATTAACTACCCTTTTAGGGAGCCATTGGATAACAGTCCACACAAGTGGATGTCAAGCCATTTGAAGGGATTAGATACTTGGATCTCTAGCGCTGAACCATTCACTAAATACATTCAAGTGCAACGCTCTCATGCTTGTAGGAGTCACACTTATGGCCAAATGGCAGAAGTTCTTAAACGAATTGAAGGTGTTAATAAAGGGCTTCTTCTTGTTGGTGCCATCCATACCGAGGATGAGATGTGGGCAATTCTTCTGCTAGCTAAACATCTTCAATGGCCAGTTGTAGCTGACATCTTGTCAGGACTACAATTGAGAAAGATCTTGGCTTTCTTTCCTGAAATTGAAGAAAACATTTTATTTCTTGATCATCTTGATCATTCTCTGCTCTCAGAATCTGTCAAGCATTGGATGCAGCTTGATACAATTATTCAGGTCTTCACTTTGGAGATTATTATTATTATTATTATTATTATTATTATTATTATTATTATTATTATTATTATTATTATTTCTTTCACTAAATTTGCAGATTATGTATAAGTTCAAGGGAACTCCTTTAGGCATTTAAGACATTTGGAAGAGGGATGCCAAAATGTTCCTACTTAAAACCATCCTAAGCCTCTTAAATACACCTGCAGTCCACCCCAACATTTGTATAAGAGAAGGCCTCTGCTGTCAGAAAGTCTAAAGAAGGAGCAGCTGATCTCAAAAAGAGAGTTGAGGAACTTTCTAAGAGTTTGGAAGATAATTAAAATGAATACCAGGTAAGGAGTCCCTATACATGTTGGCTTTGTTTGTTTTAGCCCATTGACTTTGTTATTGCTGTCATTTGTCAGTGAACCAAGTTGTATAAAGAAAGCCGTTGTAACTGCTCTTGGTGTAGGGTGTACTAGCTGGCAAGAGCAGCAGAAATGAGGAGAAATGCCTTGAAGACTAGCTAGGTGATGCCAAGGTTTCTGTTGGTAGTGCTGAAACAGAACTAAGACAACTGAAAACTAAAATAAGCCATTGTGAGAAGGAACTTGGAGAGAAAAAAAAATCAGTTAATGTCAAAATGTGGGGAAGCTCTTGCTGTGGAGAATGAAATGAATGCTAGAAGAAAAGATGTGGAAAATGTTAAACTGGCTATGAAGTCTCTTCTGTATAAAGAGGGGTAGATGGAAGCTTTACAGAAGGAATAATTTTCTCTTGTTGTTTTACATTTGCCAAGTAGATAGATGGAATTTTTCTTTTTGGTTAAATTCATTCATTTACAATGTCATATTTTCAGGACCAGGCATCTGAGATGGAGCTGGTGCAAAAGTTGAAAGATGAAATACGGGATCTCTCCGCACAGTTAGCAAATGTACAGTTCACATATCGTGATCCTGTGAAAAATTTTGATAGGTCAAAGGTGAAGGGTGTGGTTGCAAAACTCATCAAAGTAAAAGATAGCTCCACCATGATTGCCTTAGAGGTCGGTAATGAGCATCCTACTGTTGGTTTTATAACTAAAGATTCAGATCTCCATTCTGCACAGTTAGCAACTTTTTTTTTCTTGTCAAAAAAAAAACTCCACTCTTCACAATGAAATCAATTGCAGGTGACTACTGGTGGAAAATTATTTAATGTTATTGTAGACACTGAAAATATTGGAAAACAATTGCTTCAAAATGGTGATCTTCGGAGGAGAGTAACAATTATACCTTTAAATAAAATTCAATCCAATACTGTTCATCCTAGAGTTCAGCGGGCTGCTTTTAGAGTGGTTAGTCAATGCTTTGACCTTTCCTATGATTGAGAGTTACAAATCCTTTCTTACCCTCCATGTATGAATTTTACCCTTGCTTATGCAGGTTCGCAAGGAAAATGCAGAACTAGCACTTTCTTTGGTTGGTTATGATGATGAATTGAAGGTATGCTTCCTTATACTTGTTTATCTTTTTAAACCCAATCACCTCATGCTTCATGATATCTACTGCTGAAGATATGGTTCTATTTTTTGGGTTATTTTGGTCTTTTTTGTAGCAAGACCTGCAAAGCTTTTTGTTTCGTGCCTTAACATTTAACAATTGAGGTCCAGAACTTTAAAGCTTACTGTGGAAATTATTGTTGTTTCATTGTGTGGTGATAAATGGATGAGTTGAACCATAATAGCTTTTGCGTTTAGATTTTGGATTATCAGAATGTAAATATTGGCAGTTCATATTCTGTCTTCCACTTGTTTTTTGTCTGTCTGAAAGTTGATTCACCTTGCAGAGTGCTATGGAATATGTTTTTGGTTCAACTTTTGTCTGCAAAAGTATTGATGCTGCAAATATGTTGACAATGGGTTAGTTCTTGGTCTTTTATTCTTAAGTACGGACCTGTTCTGTTTGATAGAGTGTGAGGTAGATCCTCAAGTTAGGGTGTTTTGTAGTTGTTGTTTTTGTGGTGGAACCTCTCACTTGTGGTGGTGCACTGATGTTACTCGTAAGCTTATAAGAATTGGATTTATTACTCTGTTTTTGACCCTTAGTCTTTGCTTTTTAGTTAACTATAATACAGCAAAATTAGTTCAACTTAAAAACTAACTATAATATTTCTTTTGTAGGCCACAGAAAGTTCAACCTTTGCTAAAGACTATTCAACCAAAATTAGTTCTGGTATCTGTCCAACTTGTTTATTCATATACTTTTAAGATCTTAAAAATTTGTAACAAAAACTGATGAAGGTTGCCTTTGGCAGGGGAGGAAGAACTCCACTGAGTACAACTCCTGTGAGTACAAGCAATGAGGTTGAGTCAAGGTAATTCATTTTCTTGTTTCTATGTACTTAGAAAGACTTCACTTAAATAAAGGCTTATATTTATCTGGATATCCCGCATATCCATTGAGTTTGAGTGGCATGGCTACTTAGTTTAAGCTTTGGGGTTATATTTTCTAATGCAGTGCCAGATCTAACTTGGTTTTCATGTCTGTGTTTCTATTTTTCTCTTTTTGTTCTGGTTAATGAGTTGCCACTTATACTGTCCAAAGCCATATAACACTGATAAATGCATTGCCACATATGCCATTTTATATACTTTGACTACAAATCCTAGTTGATTCCTTTGTCTATTATTGCTCTGTTGAGTTTTATGTATTATTGCTTATTTGGTTTCTTGTATGCTTATTCATGAGTTTTATGTACTTTTTAAAATTAAAAAATATATAATACGTGTCAGGATGAGCCCATCCTGACACGTGTTATATATTTTTAAAATGTACGTGTCGGCCAAAAATAGACACATAAAGGTTCAAGAAAAAATGGAATATGTGTCACTTAGTAAACGAAGTATATGTCGGCCAGAGAATGACACGTATTAAATATTTTTAAATATAAGTGTTGGCCAAAAACTGACACATAAAGGTTACACGAAAACATGGAATATGTGTCACTTAGTGAAAAATTATGTGTCGGTCAGAGAATGACACATATGTTTCAGGAGTCCATTTGTGTCGGTCATACCTTGACAAGCAAATGTCGTTCCTTGACCGACACATAATATGTGTCGGTCACGGAATGACACTAGTATGTCATTTTTTGACCGACACAAAATATGTATCATTTAATCACTGACACATATTTGATAAAATCCGTTATTATGTGACACATATTTGTTAATACATGTCTGTTTGTGAACGACACATGTTTGTGTCGGTTTGACCAAGTGACATGTATAGAATACGTGTCAGGGCCATTTATGTTGCGCAAAAACCGACAGTATTTTGATATGTGTCATTTTTCGGCCGACACAAAAAACCTTTTTTGTTGTAGTGCTAACATTCAAGCCTTCAATCAAATCTGGACTCTAGAAAATGAACCTTATGTTTTGATGTTTACTTTAGGTAGTGGACCATTAAATGGAGTACAAAGCAATATTATATTGTTAACTCTATTTTAGAATTAGAATTTGAAGTAGCTTATGAAATAGCTAAAATATTAGAATCATTAAAAAAAAATAGGTTTAGTCAATATTAAAAAGAAGAAATACTCAATTAATCGGTAAATCATTTTTTTGATAAATTTTTTCATTGAAATGGTGTATATAAATAATTTTCTATCTATTGATCCCAAAAATCCAAAGAAAACTTTTTCTTGAATGAGAAAAAATGTAAAAAACTCCACAACCATTACTACATCTATAACATTTGTACATATTGTTAGGTCCACATGTGAAAGAAGATCACGTGACTATCTTTGTTGGCATCTTATGAGAATCCAAGTTTAATTTGACTGCCTAAACTAAAAAATCCTAATGTTATTAGTTTTCCTATTTACTTAGTTTCCTAAAACTCAACTACTTTAGTTAGGATATTTATGGTTGAATTAGGAGATCTTTGTTTTGTCCTAGTTTATTTGGAATTACTTTAGGACATTATCCTAATTCACTTTAGGACAACTAGTAATTAGTGTTTTATGTTTAGGAGAATTGATAAATTGTCCTATTATTATCTCTCCTAACTGACGTTATTTCAAAAAGAAATTCTATTCTTGCAGGGAAAGAAAATGTGACAAGTTAAGGTATTTATACAAGTCAAATCTGCTACTTAAGGGAATAACATGTGTGACGCATTGAAGGCATTGAGAGCTAAGAATTAACATGTGATTTAGTGTGCATCAATATTGTTTTAGCTTCGAGCTTTTTGAATTTTTTTAGATCATGTGGTTTTTAAATTGATTGAGTGATCACATCAATTTGTAATATTTGTTCTAAGATTATAGTTGAGAGTTATTCAACAAGTAGTGTTGTGAAGTGTAGCAATTATGAGAGAGTTGAATTACTAGTGTTGTATTCTTATGAGAGAACAAGCATTACATAAACCAAGCTTCAAGAGTTGAGAAAGTCTGCTAAAGAGTTAGTCCTTAAGTCTTGCAAACCAACAAATCAACATAGTGGATTGCAGCTCTTGCTTCTTGTGGATGTAGGTTGTTTATAACCGAACCACATAAAATTGTAGTGCAATCTGATTTAACTGTTTTTGTTATATTTCGCATAATAATCCATCAACTATCAATCCTAACACATATATTGACATCATTCTAACCATTTCCAAGAGATATATGAGAATATAAGATAGAATTATTCTTTTGAAATTTTAAGTTTTAATTGATTTCCAACTAAATTTGTTTGTGTTCCTAAAAAAACCATTTTTTGTAATAAAATTTTTTAAAGTTTTACCAAAATTTGACAATTGATTCTTCTTTTTAATAATTTTAACAAAATTTATCTTATGAAAATGTCAAATTTTTAAATTTAGGGAATAAGTTGGTAACTAAGAAATCTGATAACTAGTTGACAAAGTTATGAAAGAAACATTTTAGCATTATATTGGTAAAAAAACCAAAAACTTTGCAGTCTGATAATACATTAAGGATCAGTTTGTTTCAAATTCTTTGAGTAAAGATTAGAGCTTATCGGAATAAATCTTATTAAGTTTCTACAAATAAAACTTAAAAAAAAGGTTAGTAGTTTGATTGAATAATATAGGGGTATTTCTTATAATTAAATTATCAAAAGAAGTGAGTTTTGTTATAAGAAAAAAATAGTATACAGCTTTTAAAATTAAATAAAGGTATCTTTGACCTTTGAAAACTTTAAAATATGCAAAAGAACTTTTTTGGAAAGACACAATTTTAGGCTTCTCTAAGGGGATATAAAATAATTTATTTAATCATGCATAAGCTCTTTTTAATTGGAAGCAAATTAACACAATGAAATTAAAAGACCTTTTAATATTAAAAAAATATATTTTGTTCAGTACTCAAAATTTATAAATTTATTAACATAGAAACGAGTATATGCCTCATACATGCAGTAATTACAAGAGACCTCTCTTTCACTTGAAGATGAAGAGATAAGAACTTAGAAGTACAATGCCAATTTGATAACGTTTTTTGCCATATATATATATATATATATATATATATATATATATATATATATATATATATATATATTTGACAACATCAAGAAGTTGGTAAATCCTAAACTCTCAGAGTAACAATTTTGTCAAGATAAGATTCTTATGTGTCACATATCAGCCCCTTCAATCCTTGAAGGCCACTCAGAGTCCTTAACCAGCCCACCACTAGTTTGTGGGCATTTTTCATGGACCCTCTAAACATCGGCCTAATTCGAGTCTTCCAAATCTTTTCAAAATCATCCATGCAAAGTGCACCTATACAACTGTAAATAGTTGCGAAATATAATATATAAGTTTCTTTCAATGAAGTGCAGCAAGGTGATTCTAACCCAGTTAACTAGGTGAACAAAAGCGAGCGCCCGACATGAAGCCACAACTGTACCTTGCACTTGATTGCCTAATATAATCAAATATCCTTTTGGGATCAAATTTAAACTAGCAAATATAATATAAAAAATAACCTGACACTTGGAATCTTGAAACTATAACCAAAAGTTATAGATTTTAAAATTTTAAATCAAAATTTGAATTTCTGATACGAACATAAAGTTCCATACATTTATTTTCTCTTTTATTTAGTTCATTATTTTATTTATTTATTACACTTCGTATTCATTACAATTTATATTTATCGTATCTTTTAATTTTCTATATTTTAGGGTTTTTTTTTAAATAACCCCTTTTGGGGTCCTTTTTTCAAACATGACCCCCTTTTTGTATTTGACTAAATGTAACCCCTTGTAGACATGAAAAGTCTAATTTACCCTTGTTAGTTAATATGAAAAGATGAAATGCAATACATACACTCACTCTCCCAACTCTCCAACACTCACACCCCAAAGCGGCAAACTGAAAAATTCTCATGAAAGGAATGTCAAGCCAGTAAGTGAAGGTTGAAATCCAAGAAGTTGATTGTTGAGTCAACATTGAAAAAGTGAAGGTATTCATAGTGTTGATGACAATTATTATGTGAAGTTAGGTTTAGATTTAGTCTTTAGATTTGTTTTTTCCATTGTATATGTTTGACATCTATTAAAGTGGACCATGTTGAAGGAAATTAAGGCTTGAAACTGTGGTTTTTTTGGTGTAAAAACGATTTTGCACGACCCTTTTCTCCAAGGGGACGTGCTGCACGGCTCTTTTCTCTAATAAGTTGTGGTATATAATGCTTTTGTCGAAATAGTCGTATTGCGCACTTTCTACCACCGTATTGCACACTATCTACACGAAGCTGGGTATGCAAAGTGGGCTCGTTCGCATTTTGATGGCAGAAGGTATAGTATTTTGACAACCAATATTGCAAAGTGCCTGAATGGTGTTCTTAAGGAAGCACGAGAGTTTCCCATTATGAAGCTAGTGGATCATATTATATCAGAGGTGTTGCAAAAATGGTTTTGTACACGTAGGGAGGAGGCAATTAACATGACAACTCCACTGACAACATGGGCTGAAAAACAATTGAAGAATAGGCATGAGGAAGGCCTTTCTTCTAGAGTTGTTCCAATTAGCCTACAAGAGTTTACTGTTAAAGATGGATATTTAGATGGTCATGTAGACTTGCATGCAAGAACATGTAGCTGCTGAGAATTCTACGTTGAACAGTTACCATGCAAACAAGTTATTGCAGTGTGTAGAGTTCGTAACTTATCAGTCTATAATTTTAGTCATCTCTTTTATAAGTCCGAAGTCCTATTGACTGCATATGCGGAGGCTATCTATCCTGTTGGTTCATCTGAGGAGTGGGATATCTTAGATGAAGTTGAGGCATATATAATATTACCCCCTGTGAAATGTCGCAGACGGGGTCAGCAAAAGAAGAATCGAATTCCGTCGTTGGGTGAAAAAAGGACATCACGTAAATGTGGGAGATGTGGTGGCAGGAGTCATAATTGAAAGACATGCCGTTCGATGAATCCACTGTCAACCCAAAGAAATCAGGAGGCTTCGTCAAATGATACCGATGGGGAGTAACCACATAATGAATATGATAACAACCACATGTACCTACTGCTTATTAAAAGCCTTACTTGAAGCAATGGATGTGTGTGTTGTAATCGTTTTGTTGGACATGTTAGTGGTTGATGTTGTTGCCTAATGACTTCAATGCTCAAAATTATTATTAAGTTGTTCTTGTATACCGGTTAGCCATGGCATTGTAATGCAATTATATTTCTCTTACATTGTAATTATATATAATATCAATAGAAATGGACAAGAGTAACATCTAAAACAGGACAACTCAAAGCATCGTGCCTAGAATGCAGATTCTGTTTTGAAATTTGCTTTGTTGCATGACCGGGTCATGCTATCAGCACGACTGGGTCGTGCAATAGAGTGAAATCTGTTTTATTACATGACCCAGTCGTGCAACAAAACAGATTCTGTTTTGAATTCTGCTTTGTAGATGATGGGGTCGTGCAACAAAGCAGAATCTCTTTTATTGCATGACCTGGTCGTGCTGATTGCACGACTCGATCGTGCAACAAAATAGATTCTGTTTAGTTGCACTGCTACTAGTCGTGCAATAGAGTCTAATGGGTTTGTTGCACGACCCCGTCGTGCTGATTGCAATAGAGTGAATTCCGGTTTATTGCACGACCCGATTACATAAAAAAACTTGGCACGACTAGGTCGTGCACAATGTGAAAGTGGCATTTTTGTACCACCACGAGCAAAGTAGCATATTTAAAAATAGTCATGCAAATAGGAGTATAACGGCCTAAAATATTATAAGAAGGTAAAGGACGATGTGTTTACAATTGTTACATATACACCTTTAAACCATGTATGAAATTGGCATATAATTACCAAAGTGCTTTAACTATTCAAAAAGTGATACATGGATACAACGACAATAATAACAACAAATGTATGATTCTGCAATTACTCATTCCCTTGAATCAAATACATATATCTGAAAGAGTTTTACAAAGTTTGAGAAGAATGTCATGGTTTCTAAAATGCGAAATTTCAACATGGTTTTGCAACTCATTTCCATGATCTTATATCAAACATATCTGCCGCCAACTCCTCCCTATAGTTTCGAGCATGGTCTGGATGACATATAACTTCTATAGACTCACCAGTAATCAGGCAACGAAGATACATTATAACAAAAACTCCACAATCTCCACTGCACAAGAAAAGAACATAATGGTTAGTTGCAACTTCGAAAAAGGATATACAACACATCAGCCTCTCGAGTCTCTCAGTAATCATTTCAGAAGCCGTTTTGATTAGTAATATGAGATCACTACCCACAGTTTGTTGGCAATACTAGAGGCAACATACATTATATTCCATCTTCTGACTCCATATTCAAAAAAATAATGATGTAATATAAAAAGGGTTACTAACAGAATTGGTAAGATTATCAAAAGTCTCAGCTCTCTTTGTCCAAGTTTGTAATTCTAGAGCAGTAGCTATGCTAAAACAGAAGCTTATAATCTGTTAGTTTACAAATAAATATGCTGCCTACATTATCTTGATTTGTAAAAATACCAATTCCTCTTACTCTTTTATAGGGTTAATTAAGTTCAATTCAAAGCAATCAAAGCACCTTCAGTAATTACAATGCACCCTAAAAGATATCCAAGTAGATACTAGATAGACTGTATCAAATACAAAACTTCCCTTCGATTCATTTCAGTCTCCCTAAATTTCTGAGGTATATGGATTCTGATCTAAAAAATATAAATCTTGTACATAGACAAGGTTCAAATCCTAACCACCAAATTAAACTGTTATAGAATTGAATGATAGCATTTTGGTTCTGAAACAATAGCTCAAAATTTAGTCGATGAAATTTTGTTAACACTAATCAATGTTTGTTGGGTTATGCAGAGAAAATAAGCATTCATGACCACCTTCTATAATATGTTTAAAGTAAAACCTACAAGAAAAAATATAATAGAAAAATCTCCTCTTACAGTGAATCTACACCGACTCCCCCTTTTATTAGTAAACACTAACATGGCAAGTGCAGAGGTAAGCAAAATCTGCATTCCATAGGAAATGTACAACAAAAGCAACCCAAAAAAGGGGACAAATAAACAGTAATACTATTTGAAATCTCAACCCACATTTTGAATCAGCTATATTAGATCAGCTCCATTAAGGCATCACGAGTACGCTTCTTTTTATCCTTTGACAAATGCCTAGGGACTCTCAATTGCACATCAATAAGCCCAAACAAGAAGAAGTTGCAGAAGATGTTTTCTATTATTGATACTCAGAAAAATGCAGAGAACTATTCCACTTGAGTTCAGCAAGAAATGCTATAATTATGGTTCAACGCAAAACTCTTAATTAAAAGGAAACAACATATGCTCACTCGTCTTTGTACTGTTGAATTTCACCCTCAGGGATAGTCCCCAGGATGGAAAAAGCTCAATTACAAGAATAGTGGGTGGATCAGTCTGCATGCGTGGCTCCTCCTTTTTCTTGGAAATAAACAGAAGAAAATATCTAACTTTCAAGTCATAATTTTCAACTAGAAAATGACAATAAAGCTAGAAATAGGCCCTCACTTGCTTTTATTTTTCTTCTCTTTCTTCTTTGATGAAACTTCTGCTAGAAAAACAATTGAAAATGCATGTGCATTCATTAGCAACAAGAAGAATAAATTTAAGAGCTACATCACTAAAGCACCAATAATTAATTGAATCTAGATTCACAAAGACCATAACTGCATTAAAGTGTTAATAAAATTGCTCACCAGGCGTCCAAACCCAGCAACACCAGTCCCAGTCTGCGACCAGAGCGGCGGAGCGAGGCCACGGGCGTGACCAAAGTGGCGGCACGACGGGAGAACTGGAGCGGAGCAAGGCCACGGTCGCGACCAGCAAGCTACAAAACCGATGGCACGAGGGATGAACAGTAACGGATTGAGGCCACGGGCATAACAAGCAAGCGACTACAACGGTAGGAAATGCGAGAATGGCAGTGGAGCGAGACCACGGGCACGACCAGCAAGCAACTACAGCAACGAGACGATTCGAGAACGATAGCAGAGCGAGGCGAGGACGACGAGATCACAGTGGGAGCAACACGAATATAGCAGTAGAGCAACGATAGCAACACGATGGAGTTTGGTGAGAGCAACGGTGGAGCCTTCGAGTAGCGGCGGAGCCTGCGAGAGGTGAGTCTGTGTGTCGTGCTGTTTGCATGAATAGGTGTATGTGTTTCTGTTCTTGTTGTCTTTTTCTGGATTGTCAAGGATATTTTTGTATTTTCCTATACTAAAACAGGTTAATAATAATTAAAATACAAAAAGGGGTCAGTTATAAAAAATGAGTGGGAGAGGGGCTCATTTGATGAAAATCGGGCTATATTTTAATGTTATTATATTCTTGAATATGTATCTAGAAGATGCAATTAACGTTTATCCCCAAAGGATAAGCCAAAGGCCATTACATTATCACTATTGGAATATGAGTAATTGATCAACTAAAGATTTTCCTACTGGCTTCACACATTCCTAAAATGAATGTTACTGAACCATTCCCAGAAGTGAATGGCATCACTTCCTAAAGTGAATGATAGTTTATCTTCCTTGAAAAAGATATAATTATAGCATTCCCAAAAACAAATGCTGCTAAAAGCTGTAGCGATAATAAAAATAAATATGACTATGTCTTATTAACATCGAAGTGGTTATTCAAAGAACTTTCAATCAATCCCAGTGGATTGTGAGAATATTTTATTAATAATTCAATGGATCCTATGAATCTTGATATCTCTCAAATTCTTTTATTAATGAAAATGTTTAACATTTAATTGCTGATAAAAATGGTCAAGGTATGGACATGGATAGTATGATACCCGTCTCCAGAAGAGACAAAAAATTGTGTCTAGTTGGCAATGTAACAAAAGACACAATCTTGAAAATAGAAGAAATGTTTCTTGAAGCTAACTTTACTGGAAGTTAAAGCCAACATTTTATTGGGGTTCGCAAATTTGATTAAGGGCTCCAGAAGAGCCACTATCATGTGAGTGAGCAATATTCGGTTAGATAACTTGTTCTTAAAGGAAATTGATTGTTAGACCATATCCTTCCAAAATTAGTCTTGAATCCCCATGATCTTTATAGAGAATTTAAACAGATATATGTGGACCCATTCATCCATCAAGTGGACCATCTTATTACTTTATGATCCTAATTGATACTTATGCTCTGCGGTCTCACGTAATTGTTATCGACTAGAAATGTTGAATTTGCTAGACTACTGGCTCAAACTATTAAATTACGAACACCTTTTCCAGACAATCTTATAAGTCAATATGTCCGGATAATGCTGATAAATTTTCATAACAAAAACTTTTTATCATTATTGTATGTCCATTAAAATTGATATTGTACATCATATCCCACATGTCCATACCCAAAATGGTTTGGCAAAATTACTCATAAAGCAACTGTAAATAATTACACATAATATGTTATTAAGAATATAGCTACCAACTTCTGGTTAGGAATATGCTATTTTACATATTGCTAATACACTAGTAAGAATTAATATTCATGTAGAACAAGCTCCTTATAGAACCGTGTCTAATCAATATTTTGCACGTTAGAAGTATGGCAAACTCTTTAGATAAAAAGATATTGTTCATGGAAAAAGAATGATTAATAACGGTCCTGGTGGAAATAATTATCAAGCTAAAGAGCCCACATTCTCTAAGGCTTTAAATGATGATTTTGAGTCATGTATAGTGTATGAATGTGCATTATTGGCCTAAATGGAAATAAGCGCACAATTTATGCCGATTAGTTGTCTTGGCCAAATGTGAAGTTTTGGACTTCTAATCTGAACATCTAAAGACGTCCAAAATAATAAGATTGCCAAATATAAAACCTAACTTAAAGCTCAGGATTTCTGTCAAACCTAGGGCTTAGCAAGAGATGTGATCATTTTAAGATATTTGATTAATTTGGCAATTTTAAAGAAAGTTCACATGTGCCTTATCGATATGGTTATTGCTTATTGAAACAATAAAATAGATTTTGACATATATATTAAAATGCCCAATGATTTAAAATGCCTGAAGCAATTGAAACAAAGCTAAAAGGCATGTATTTAAGGTTAAAGAGCTCTGTATGGATTGAAAATTTATAGAAGATCATGGTATAAATGTAAAAGTTAATAGTTGATGAAAGAGGGATATCTCGTATGCCATTTTATGAAATCAAAATCTAGTTTTGCTAGTATAGCAATATGTGTTGATCACATGAATTTAATTACAACTCTTAAAAAGATCCTAAATGCTAATAAATATTTGGAAAAGGAATTTGAAATGAAAGATTTAGGGAGAACAAAATAATGTCTCTACTTGCAGATTAAACACAATTTTGACAACATATTTGTTGATCGGCATACATTGAAAAGATATTAAAACAGTTTAATATGGATAAGACTCATCCATTTAATACCATAATGGTTGTTAGATACATTGATCCTAAAAAAGAAACCATTCCATCCTAAAAGGGATGATGAACAGATATTTGGTCCTAAAGTACAATATCTAAATGCTATAGTGCATTATTGTATCTAACCAAGTATTGCATTTATAGCAATTTGTTAACAAACTTTAGTTTTGCACCTATTAGACGACATCGGGATCAAATACATTTTTCATTATCTTTGGGGAACAATTGATTTGAGTTTATTCTTTCACATGAGCCTTCTAAAAATCTTAGTTTAATTGGTTATGTAGATGTCGTTTATTTATTTGATCCCTATAAAGCTTGATCACAAACTAGATATATTTATACTTATCGGACCACAACTTCATGGCAATTCAGTAAACAGACTTTGGTTGCTACTAATCAGTTTGAATTTTTGCAGTACATGAGGCCAACTGAGAATGTGTATGGTTGTAATTTTTTATTCAACATAATTCGTGCAAGTCATCTCCTATTATAGATCCTTCAAAAACCATATATGAAGATAATGCAACATGTATAACTTAAGCTAAAGGAGATTAGATAAAAGGAGACAAAACCATGCAAATTTCATTAAAATAGTGTCAAACATTAACATTTGAGAAACCAGTATATGGAATTAGCATACGGCAGCTTAACAAGCAGCCAAGTTATCGATAATGTTGTACTTATGCCATGATGAGGGGGAGCAGTCATTAAGTAGAGTATTTTGGACATATATGTACTGCACTCTTTTTTCCTTAGCCAAGTTTTTTTCTACTAGGCTAATTTGGCAAGGTTTTTAACGAGACAATAGAGCACATCCAACACCACTTAGATTTTTTATGTAATTGTTTTCTTTGTTAAGGCTTTTCTTCTAATGGATTTTTTCTTAGCCAAGCTAAATGTAATTATCCTTAAGTGGTAAAATATCTAAAAGGGGTGTGTTGTATCTCTACCATCCATTTGTCTCTTTAATAATTTGCCACATCTCTAAATGTTCACCGTACATTTGTTATGTTGTAATTGGTGAAGCAAGTGGTGATGGCTTATAAATACCAGCCCCTCCCTGTAAAGCAAAGGGAAAATTCAAATTTTGACCCAAATTGGCTCCATTAAAATATAACCCAATCTCTAAAAATTTTGATACAGTGACCCTTTTGACTAAGAAATTACCTCAATGCCCTTCTTTATTAAGTAAGGCAACAACACCATTTTTCTTTCTTTCTTCTTCATTCTTGTGAAAATGCTCTTCTACACAACACTATATTTTGCTGTTTCAGCTTAGAAAAAAAAAAAAAGAATTGAGCCACATGAAAATGATCTAAGTAGTTTTGATGCAAAAAAATAATAATAATAACTATCACTTTAAGTGAAATTCAAATTTTTTGTTGAGGAAGATGATGACTCAACAAAGTTCTTTGTCAGTGTCGAGTGTCGAGCAATATATCTGTCAGAATTCGATAGCAAACAAAGTTATGAGGTTTTTGTCAGATTACTGAGATCGACGAGACTCGACGAAGGATCATCGAGTGTCGATCAGATGGAATCTAACAATCATTTGTCGAATTCCATATAACTGACACTCAAAGACCCTTGGGTTCTTGTCGTCAAGTGTCAGATTCCATGAAATTCGACACATAACAACCTTTCAATTCCATTTGTCGAGTGTCAAGATCGAACACAGACGAGTCTTAACCGACACTCGTCGTCTTGAACCTTTTCTCCATCGAAACGAAAAACCATTATTTTCACAACCACGAGCTTCAAAAAGCTTAAAAATCATTCACTCAATGCCATAAAACACATCCCAACCACCAAAAAAAATAAAAATAAATTAAAATTCTGAACATTATGATTTAATCCTTCAATTAATCTTATAAACCCTAGATTTCAACAATGTCAATCAAACAAAATCCATACAATCACTTGCTTTGATGATTCTAACAACTATCTATCACTTTTTCATCGTTTTCACATGATATGAGCGAAATCGATTGGTTGTAGGAGTTGTATGTCTAAGAGTTATAGCGGATGGTGGTTACGATGGAGAAAATGAAGAAGAAATGAAATAATTAAGGGTATAGGATAATTTTTCAGCCAAAAGGTTCGTTACATCAAAATTATTTAGGAGTGGGTTATATTTCAATGAGACTCTTTAATTTAGGTCAAAATTTGAATTTCCTTAAAGCGAAGGCACAATGAGAAGCTTAATAAAGAATTCATTCTCTCTCTCTCTCTCTCTCTCTCTCTCTCTCTCTCTCTCTCTCTCTCTCTCTCTCTCTCTCTCTCGCCCTCTTCGTTACTTCTCCCTCTTTCTTGTTTACTCCGTCTCATATTTGTTTACTTTATCAATCACATGGTCCCACCTCTTTTACTCTACTTGCAGTATATCAACACCATCTCTCTCCATCTTTTTTATAATAAAGCTTGAGGGATGGAAAAAACCCAAGGCCAAGGCGGGCAAGGGACTGCAATCCTAATCCACGAACCCAAAATGGAATTTAATTCCCCGTCCCAAAAAAATTTCGTGGACAATACAGGGCCAGGCCGGGGAATTCAATTCCTGGGGTATTTACCCCAAATTCAACAAATTAACAAAATTAACGGAGATGAACAGTCAATTTTCTCTTAACAATCTCATAGAAATTCTGAACATTATGGTTGTGAGTGGCTGCGTGTTACAGTGCTGCGGTAGAGGTGAGGTAAGGTCGTTTGATGAGGGTGGATGAGGGCTAAAGTGAAGATAAGGCTGGGTTACTCAATAAAATTAGGGATTTATGGGTAATTTCGTTTCTTTTTTTTTTTGAATTTCGATGTAAAAAAATAAATTGATAATTAATAATTTTTTGTTTATGAATTGGGTTGGGGCTTGCGACTTGGGTTAGGCTTGTAAGTATAATTGCTTAATTGTTTGTTGGGCATCAATAAAAATAATAAATTGGGCTGGATATCAAATTGGATTTGGACATTTTATACCAAATTGAATATAATTAGGTTGTGTTTGGAATGGGGTAATGTAATCAGAATAACGGGAATGTGAATCCCATCTGATGAACACTTAAATATGTATGCTTAATGAGAACTTAATTCATCATATTGCATTAATAGTGTCATTAAATTCCTCAACTTAGGCATATTTGTAGCCTTTACATCCTTTGAATTAACTTTCTCTTAATTTCGATTTTGATGTAGGTTCCGTAAAATAAGCATAACTTTTTATTTATAGATCAGAATGGTGCAAATCTTAATGTTTTAGAAATCTGATTCAATTATCTACAAGATTGCATTTCACAAGTATCATCAAATTTGGGCTCTTAGTGGACCAAAATTGGGCTTGAAATGAACCTATCTACAATCTCGGCCCAGCCTGACCATGCCTCAGTATTTTGACCATATCTCTCAGAATACATATCCAAATCGTATAAATCAAGATGTTCTAGAAATCTGAGAGAAATATCTATGACCTTCATGAAGACATGTGATTAAAATTCTCAAAAATTCAATGTCAAAATTGGTGGTCAAAGTCGGTTCACCTAATTACCCCAATTGTCACAGTTGGTGCATCTAATATTTGACAATTATTCCTTTATAATTTGACAAGTTTGCCCCTGAATGTATCTATAAATAGAGGTGCCTTGTGACCCATTAGGGCATCTTGGCCTTTGTTAGGATCTTGTATTGTGTATCTCTTGTTATTCTCTCTTGTGTGTTATTAATGAATTTCCTTTTTCTTGCATTTTGTGTTCTTTCTCTTATAATGTCTTGCTAATTTCTCTCTTGCTAAGGTGAAAGGGTGAAACCCTTGATATGAGAGTAAGGATTCTCTAACCCTTAATATGTGCTTAATAATCATAATTTTATGTTGTTTATATGATTTATATTTATTTTCTTAATCCATCTTGACACCACTCGTAAAGTGGAGGTCTTGATCCATTGTAGACAATCCTTGGCACATCAAATGCTTGGATCCTTTCTAGATGTCGTATGGTTCTTTCTTACCGACACGAATCTAGTTAGGAACAGGATACAGATAGAGAAGCGAAGCAGAGCAATCAGATTATGAAGTAGGCAGAGAAGATAAATGATGCTTACTGTGATGACGATGAGGTGGAAAAACACGAGTATTTATCGTAATGTAACTTGGAGAATTCTTTCCAGTTGTACAGAGATCTATTTCTTAAAAAAAGAAATTATTTTCTTAAATATATATACATAAAGAGAGAATTAAAATTGAAATATGTATAAAAAAATATCAATTAATATTATCACTTTTGTAAAATTAAAAACATTAAATAAATAAATAAATATATTAAAGTTTTATTAAAAGAGAGATAGGTTTCTACAGTTTGTCATAAACTCAAATGCTGCTGGATGAGATATATTACAAAAAAAAAAAATAAAAGATGGTGTTTGTGTAGGTAGCAAACAAAGTAATAACATGATACACATCAATAACAATGAAATAATCACATACGTAATCACATAGCATGATTATAGAATAGAAGTAACAATTGATGTGGTAATTCAATATTTCCATCTCATTTATTGATCATATAAATTTAATTTAACAGGGTTCGGTTCTTCAAATTTTAAAACCGAATGAAAAGAGGTAACAAAGTAAAACCCACGTGTTACTTGCCATGCGATCATGATTATTAGTATTTTGGTGACAACAATTTCTTTGTTGTTCCTTATCCTTATACTTGCTTGAATATATTGAATATTTGCCATTCTAGTATAGGGCTTAAGAATCTCTTTGAATTTGAAAGGCACAGATTTGAGTCCAATTTATTTATTATTGGTTTACTTTGTAGACAAATTTCTATTTCTGGAGCTCCTGGGACTAGCTCTTCCAACTTGAAAAGCCTCTCCTTGAAATTGGTAAATTTTTTTTCACAACCCTTTGAATTTATTCATATCAGAATTTGAGTGATTTCATGTTTCATCTTCTTCTTCTTCTTCTTCTTTTTTGTGAACTCAGTATGTACAAACAAACATGTACTTATGGATAATAATTACCATATGGATAATAATTGAATTACATTAAATATAATTTAACCAAAGCAAAATATTGAAAGTGAATGTGGCTTGTAAATAAAGTGAATAAATAGACCTATATATTGTAGGAACTCAAAATTAAGTTGTTTCTTGTTAGCTTATATTTGAATAGACCAAAAATTGATATAGTTCAGCAATAAAAAAAAAAAACAATTCAAAAAAAAAATTCAATAGCATACATCATTTTGTAAATTACATAATTAGATGATTAATTATTCAATTAAATAATTGAAAATAAATTACACAATTACATGTAAATTTGTAACTAATTAATTAATCAAACTAATTAAATAATAAAGAATATAATTAAACAAACTCATTGGACTTGATTGCAATAAACATATACGTGAACAAATAAATATTCCTTAACCATTGAAAATTATTTGTTTTTGACTTTGGGCATTGGAAGTGTTTGTTTGTAATAAGGTGTTGATACACACACACACACACGTGTATATACATATATTGTTTACTTTCTTTTTAGACATTATTCTATGTCATAAAGTCTTCTACATATTTATCACTTTACAATTTTTTTATTTGACGATTCTTAAAAAAAATGAGAAATATAAGACTACTTTGAAAGTCAAACCCATTTATTCTTCTTATTTGTCATTTTTCGTCTTTATTCAATCACATAATTATTACATTTTCATAAAATGTGACAAGTATGTGAATATAAAATATTTCCATTTTCCCTCTCACGTTTCCCTCTATCTTTTCATTTCCCTCTACCTAACCAATAAACTCCAATTAATAAAAGTTTGAAGTCCAAGACTTTCTTTCTCTAGGACTTCATTTCGACTCTCTCTTTCTTAAGCACAAATCTGTAGCTTCATCCCTCCATCTACTCTCCTTTATTTTTCTTGGTCTCTTCTTTATTTGTTGCGAGCTTTGCCTTTTGTTGCTGATCTCCTCTTTCTCGCCTTGAATGTTGCCGGCATCTGCCTTCTAGCTGACATCACCTTCCTCTTCCTCTTCCTCCAAAGCTGTTGGTGGCACCCTTCCTCTGCCACCGCCTCAAGGTAACTTTTTTTTTTATAATTATTAATTTTTTTGTTTGGTGAGTGAGAAAGTGAGTGAAAATGAAAAGGAATGGAAATTAGTTTTCTGTTTGGCTACTGAGAAAATGGGACTGAAAATGGTCATTGTATTACCATTCGTAACGTGGCTGTTAGTCAGTTGTGCAGTTTATTTGCGTAACCGTAGCACTGTTAATTGCGTAATTGTAGCCTCATTGTTAATCATATATGATTTTGGAAGTTTGATTTAGTTAATTCAATACATATGCTCGATGAAATGTTTCATTGAAACGTTGTTTAGATGACATTACTTGCTGACTTTTGCTTCAATTTGGGTGGCTGAAACAGGAATCTTGTGTATAAATATGCAAACAATTACACTTTTATTAATAATAAATACAAAATATAAGTAATTTCTTTCTTTGGTATACAGAAATTGCCTTTGGTGGAAAAATTTGATTAACCATATGTATATGTGCAGGACATTACTACAACTACATGATTTGTCTCTATCCAGCATGTTTGTTTATCTTGATGAAGTCGGCATTTTGTGAAGCAAAGCTAATTTGCTTTTGTGATTCAGATAGATTAAAATTCTAGGTGAAGAGTCAGCTTGGAAGGTTGAAGTTTGAGCACTTAGCTCTATGAAAGGTAGAGGATAGGGGGTACTGATTGGTTTGTGGCAGCCTAAGATGAGTGAATAGGGTAAGTTTTCTCTTCTGGGTGGAGGGTAGGTTTCACAAAAAAATGTCAATTATTATTTGTTCTTTTGAATGCTAATGAGTATCACTGTGTAAGTGAGCTTGTATTACTTTACTCACTGAAATCTTGTTAATGTCAATCACTTTATGTTAATGTTGCACCTGAGGTTCTAAATTTAAGATTTTGGTAAAATAAGGTGATTACAAGCATAGATGTGATGTTTGCTGTCTTTTGTTTTTAATCTATGAAGTTTGTCCCTATACTATAATTGATAAAGTTTAGGATAGACTTCTTATATATGAGCTGTCTAAGAAAGTGATGTTTGATTCATGGAAGGCCGCTTAGGACATTGAACATCTGTTTTTAAGACAACTAGTCAGGTTTCTTTGTCTTGTCCCTTCCCTTCATCATCAGCATCCCAAGTCACACTTCGCAATCTGAAGTAATATTGCCTATGCTCCTGAATTCATTTTAGGCCTGTAGAAGATGGCAATGCCTCATTTTTATATTGTTCTTTTATCTTTTCTTGTGTTCTCTTGTCATAGTTCCTATTTATTCACTATTTGTTTTAGAATTTCATTTTTACTTTGATTTCTTGAATTATTGTAAAACATGTTTTGATTATGAGGACTGTTGAGTTAAGGTTTCTCTTCTTTGTTTTGTTAGGAAATTTCTACCAATGGGAGCTATCATTTTTGTGATAACAACATCCACCTTCCGGGTTCTACTTTACTTTTTCATGTCACCTTGGTTTATGTGGCTCCTAGTTGCCCAATTCTGCATTGGTGGTGTTGAGGTGAGACAATTTCTTATGGAGAATACTTTTATCAATTTTTTATTGCCATAACAAGATTCTATTACATGGTAGTTTGATGTACTTGAGTGTACGTCATTGATTTGCACATTTTGTTAGTGACATTGGTTTATGATTTCTTAATGCTGTCATCATGGGGCCACAGCAAGAGCACATTGAGTCATCAAGAGGTAAACATCATTTTTTTTTTTTAATGGAGTAGTAGTCAACCGGAATGATAAAGAATCTTTTGGAGGGAGATCTGAGTCATTTGCGCTGAATAGAGATTTTTATCAACCATCAATATTGTTTCTGTGCTGTTGTTGTTGTTTGATGTCATTTGGTCTATTTCCAAATTATAATATCGATATGGCTTATAGTTTTCTCATGCAATGTCAGCAATTTTTGACTGCTTTACCAGTACCGGATCCTCGGAGAAACCAAGGATCAATTTGAGTAGATTCTTTCAATGGCTTTTGAGAACCACAAATCACTTGATGAATCAGCCTTCTCCGTAGTTATAGATGTTTTCAAACTGGCAACTGGGCCTGCGGCACCTGCCCTGTAACCTGTAGTGGAACTGTGATGTTAGTTGTCCTTTGTTATAGAAGAATGATTACCCTTTGCTTCTGGTAGATGTTATCTCATGACAAATTAAGGATTTTCATATCTGTACTACTGCTACTTTGATAGAATTGCAATATGATAAAAATACACATTGTTATGCGTTGTAATTGATATTTCCATGGATAGATCAATGAAATTTTCTTGAATATATGCTTTTTATTTTTGAAGCACAAATATTAACATAGATATAATAAAATAAAATAGTGATAAAAAATTCAAACATATGCATTTGCAAATTCAGAGTTATATTGTCAATGTTTTTATGTGTTGAATTTTGTTAGTTATATTACTGCTTTTCATATATTGAAAATACAGGGTGAAATAGTAATCTTTTGCTGGACACCTGAAAAGTTATGAGGAATTTATAGTTTTGGCATTGAAAGTTGATGCAATTAACGATGAAAATTTTCTTATAACAAATGTTTGTTATATGGATTTTTGATATATGATAAAGTGTGATTGATTCGAGGATTGATGCTTGTTTTATAAAAAATTTGTTTAATATGACAAATGATATAGATTGTGAATTTCTTAAATTTTTAAAAATATCTATTATATATATATATTAATTTTTTTAAATATTTGGCGGCTAAAAACTGTCAAGTATATATATATTTTTTAAATTTTAAAACTATTTATACTTGGCGGCCAAAAACTGCCAATTATAGTCAGGTGCATATTTGGCAGGTTAACCGACCACCAAATTGACCATATTTGGCGGTGCCATTGGTGGCGCTTTTAGGACCGCCAAATATGTACTTATGTGACGGCCAAAAACCGTCAAATATGAGCATTTTTCTTGCAGTTATGAGAAAAAATTTGGATAGAAGAATTTTTATTTCTTACATATTATCCTTTTTTTTTAAATCCAATTTTGGTATTTGTTGAAAAGGGTTGGAGATGGATAAGAGTTGGATTCAACTACGGACTCGGGGGAAACCAAAGTACATTGGGTGAAAGAATTCATAAAGTATGCTATTGACCACAACAGTTCAGGAAGTGATGAGATTTTATGCCCATGTAATAGATGTAACAACTATTGTTATAGATCCATTGATCATGTGAGGACCATTTGTATACATATGCTATGGTTATCGAATACACTACAAGGGTAGACCATGGTGAAGAAATGGCAAAGAGGTTGATGAATTGAATGAAATACTAAATGACCTTCATGCTGGAATATGTACTGAGGTTTTACACTTTCAAAAGGAAACTAGCATTCGAGTTGATCATACAGATAACAATCGTCATATGAAACTAGATAACTTTAGTAGATTGATGAGGGATGCAGAACAAGAACTATATCATGGTTGTCGAAGTTTTTTTAAACTATCATTTATTGTGAAGTTACTTCACCTAAAGGTATTATGCCGGCGGAGCAATAAATGTGTGACATTGTTGCTTGAATTTCTAAGAGAGGTATTTCTAGATATTAAAACATTACCAAGCTCATACTATGAGGTGAAGAAGGTTATTAAAGACTTAGGTCTAGCTATGAGAAAATTCATGCTTGTAAAAATGATTATGTGCTTTTCTGGAAAGAATATGAAAATGAAAAAGAATGCCCAATATGTCATAGCCCTAGATACAATTCTGGGAAAAGTAAAAAGGTACCCCAAAAGATTTTAAGATACTTTCCTTTGATTCCGAGGTTGCAGAGGTTGTTTATATCAAAGAATATTGCTAAAGATATGAGATGGCATCATGATAAACGAATTGACGATGGGATATTAAGACATCCAGCTGATTCTGAGGAGTGGAAACATTTTGATCAAGTGCATGAGTCATTTGCTTTAGAATCACGTAATGCAACTTTTGGTATCATGAGTGATGGCTTTAAACCATTCGGAAACATGAGTTGCTCTTATAGCATGTGGCCTGTGTTTGTTGTCCCATAAAATTTGCCACCGTGGAAATGTTTGTCCATATTTTATGATGTCTATCCTTAATCCTAGACCAAAGGCACCTAGAATTGACATTGATATGTTTTTACAACCATTAATTAGTGAATTGAAAGAATTATGGGATGTTGGAGTTAGCACATATGATGCTTCATCTAAGGAAAACTTCTGTTTACATGCAGCAGTATTGTGGACAATTAATGACTTCCCTACATATGGAAATTTGTCTAGACAGAGTACAAAAGGAAAACTAACTTGTCCTACATGCAATAGTGAGACATCTCTTACATGGTTATGTAATGAAAAAAAATAAAACAGTTTATATGGGGCATCATCGATTTTTGCCACAAGATCATAAATGGCGAAGTAGTAAGTGCTTGATCGTAAAACTGAGGATAGACCGAAACCAAAGATATTATTTGGGGATGACATTTATCGACAATTAACTCATGTTAAACCATGTTTTGGAAAAGAGCCTAATCGGGAAAAGAAAAGAAAACATCATAATAATTATTTGAATTAGACAAAAAGAAGTATCTTCTTTGAATTACCTTATTGGAAGACACATAGGTTACGTCGCAACCTCGATGTAATGCATATAGAAAAGAATGTTTGTGATAACATTTTGGGAACTTAATTTGATGAACATTGAGGGGAAAACAATGGACACATATAAGACTCGTCTTGATCTAAAAGAAATGAGAATTAGACGTGGTTTGCATCCTCTGAGCACCAATGGTCAAACTTTGTTGCCACCAGGATGTTACTTGTTGTCTACATTTGCGAGAAAAGGATTGTGTGAATTCTTTAAAAAAGTGAACCTTACAGATGGCATGGCATCTAATATATCTCGATGTGTAAACACCAGTGATTGTCGAATTTCAAGATTAAAAAGCCTTAATTGTCATATTATTATACAAAGACTACTTCCTGTTGCGTAACGTGGATACTTGCATAAGGATGTTCGTAAGGCAATTATTGAGTTGTGTTTGTTTTTCAAAGAGTTAACATCTAAGACTTTGAAAATGGATGTTTTGGAGAAACTCAATATGAATATTCCTTTAATTTTATGCGAGTTGGAAAAGATATTTCCACCATCATTTTTTGAATGGTTTACCTACCGATTCACCTAGCACATGAGGCAATGCTTGGTGGACCAACACAATATCGTTAGATGTATCCATTTGAAAGGTAATATTAACTTCTTAAATTTAACTTAATTTTTCTGTTTAAGTTTAAACACTTTACAATAGTTTCTTTTATGCTATATTTTCTTTTAGCTTTATTAGTATATTAAAATAACAATTCTTTTATGCTTATGTAATAGGAAAATGCATCAGTTGAAGACCTTTATTAGAAGAAACTGATGTAGGTGGACAGAAAATTCTCAATAGCTGAAGCTTATTCAGCCCATAAATGTACAACTTTTTGTTCCATGTACTTCAATGATATTGAGACAATATTTAACCAACTAGAACAAAATTATGATGGAGGTGGACAGAAACAAGTAAATGGTTTATCTATTTTTAGGGAAAATGTTTTGTTTCTAAATGGAGCGATTGATGATGAACTTAACTTGAGAGATTGGTCCAAGATTCGATGGTATGTGTTAAATAATTATGATGAAGTGCAACCATATATAATGTAAGCTAACTAAACCTAAACTTTTTCTTGTATATAGTAATTTATCATGGCATAGTTAAAATCATTTTTTTTTTGGTTCATAAATAGGGAACACAAGTTGGAACTTGAGAGGCATGGTATTACAAATATAGAAAGCATACAAGAAAATAAGCTTCATGAATGGTTCTTAGAACGAGTAAGTCAAATGTTTTCAAACTCACATATGTATTTATGTATGTATAAATTGTTCAATTACAATTATTCTATTGAAATTATCTTTTTGAACCAATTTATGTAGTTGCAACAATTGGAAGAAGAAGGGTCCACTAAAACTATTGAAGACTTGGAAAATTTGGCAAGTGGACCTCAAAAGTTAGTGACTCATTATATTGGTTGCATTATCAACGGGATCAGGTTTCATACTAAAAATCTTGACTCTAATCACAAAACACAAAATAGTGGGGTAGTTGTCGAAGGAGATTATGGAGGTAAAAGTATTGATTTTTACGAGGTTTCGACAGATATAATTGAATTATCTTACCTCAGGGAAAATCGAGTTGTCATTTTCAAATGTGATTGGTAGGACTTGAAGGATGGAAAGGGAATACAAATGGATAGTCACAAAAGCATTAACATCTTTAGAACGTGGTATAAAGATGATCCATTTGTTTTGGCATCTCAGGCACAACAAGTGTTCTACTTGAATGACACAAAGCTCAGTAGTAATTGGTGTGTTGTAGATAGGTCTCAACCACAAGGAAATTATGATGTTGTAGAAGAGGATGATGAGTTAGAACTAGAAGATCCATTTCAAAAAGAAGAGTCAAATGAAATTCTTAGTCTTGACGATATTGATGACCAATTAACCTTACATAGAGATGATATCAACATGATTATTGTATATAATGAGAACGTTGAAAAATATGAAGACTTAGAATTTTATTGATGATGACGTTTCTTCTGATGATGCTTCAAGCAACGACAAGATAGATGAAAATGACAATTCTTCTTATGATGCTTCAAGCAATGACAAGATGAATGATTCTTTTGATGATAGCAATGCTGATGAGAATATAGGTTAGCTTCATAGTTATAATGTTTTCTTTTATTAACACCTTGATTATGCATATTTATATTCATTCTTCTCCTTTTCATTTGTACTTCTAAACAATACTTTGATATTTTGAAATGTCAAATATCTTTTAATTTTTATCTAAAGCAGCTAAGTCCATACCATTATTTATTCATCGTAAACATAAATATATTAATATATTAAGTCAAACCTAAGAAAGATTGGTTGACAGGTCATCTAAGGCCATCATTTGTGGCTCTAATCAATTCAAGATGTTTGTTTATGCACATTTGATTTGAACTTGCAAAGACTAATTCCCTTGACAAAATTTTAATTTACTAATATCTTGCTTTATGGAAATACATTACTCATTGGTTGAAAAAATATATTTCATTGACTTTTTCGCTATAATTATAGCATTTAGTTTTATGCATATGAAATGGATGACAATTTTTTTAATGTATTTTTATTGTTAAATGTTTTGCACTTGAAAAAGAAGAAAAATATTAAATATTTATTTAGTCAACCCATTTGTTTTAAAAGAAATTGACTTTTAACAACCTCTTATTGTTTTAATTGTAACCAAAATTGTTATCTTATAGAAGTTTTATGTTCTAGTGAAAATATTAAATGGTGACTAAAACACCTTTTCATTTAGTAACATATTGTAGTTTTTTTAATATGGACCAAGTCATTTTGGTCACTAATTCTAACAAAATTTTCCTCACTAATTCTTTAAGATGTTAAAAATATTGGCAAGAATATTTATTAGCCACAAAACTTTAGTCATGATTTCAATTTGGTCATAATAACTCATCAGTTCAATAATATTAGTGAGGAATTTTGTCTATTGTCATTATATACACATTTTTAGTCATGAAATTTAATGTCATAACTAAAAATTTAGTTACTAAAGCCCAAATTTCTTGTATTGATAGTGGCATAACTTCTTTGAGACCTAAATCATAGCCAAACACATCTTCTCTGTTTGATTGCACTTGACCTCATGTGGCAAAAGCTTCTTGCTTAAGTAAAACATTGCACACTCCACTATGTTCTCATCTACTTGTGCCAACATCACCCTTACAACTTCTTCCTCTAATGCCAAATATAAGACCAAGCATCTTCCCGACTTGGTGGCTTTAGGACAAGCGGATTTATTAAGTATTCTTTGATTTTCTCGAAGGCTACCTGACATTGATCGTTGCATGACACTAGTTGGTCTTTCTTTAACAACTTCAAGATCAACACACATACTATAGTTGGCTTAGCTATGAATCGGTTGCTGTATTGGACCTTTCCCAAAAATCCCCTTACTTCTTTTTCTATTTTGGTGTCTACAATTCTTGGATCGCTTGGACTTTGTCGAGTTTGACTTCGATGCCTCTTTCTTCTACCACGAGGCCCAATCTTTTTCTTGATGTTACTTGAAACATGCACTTTTTGAATTTCGCCTTAAGTTGTATTTTCCTACACTTAACAAAAATCTATCTAGTGTCTCAAAATGACCCTCACAAGTTTCGAATTTGATAATCATGTCATCAACATATTCTATTTCTTTGTCAATCATATCATGAAATATTATGGTTGTCCTTCTTTGATATGTTGCATCAGTATTCTCTAGACCAAATGGTTTTACTTTATAGCAATACACTCCCCATTTTGTGATGAAGGCGGTTTTAATCTTGTCAGCCCTAGCCATTAGTATCTAATTGTACCCTAAGAATCCATCCACAAAGAGAACATTCTACTTAACGCTACATTATCAACCAGGACATCAATGTGTGGAAGAGGAAAATCATCCTTCAGAGAGGCTTTATTGAGGTCGCAATAAACTACACACATTCTAACCTTTCCATCCTTTTTAGGAACTGACACGATATTTGCCAACCATTGTGGATAGTCCATTACATCTAGAAATTTTGCATCTATCTATTTGGTGACTTCTTTCTTAATCTTTTTTGCCTATTCCAGCCTCATTCTCTTTAACTTCTATTTTAGCGGCCTCATATGCAGATGAATAGGGATCGTGTGCTTAGCGATGCTTCTATCTATTCTAGACATGTCATCATATGACCAAGCAAATACTTGTTTATGCTTTCTCAGTATTTTTTTAAATCTCTCACTTTCCTCAGAAGTTGTTTCATATGCAATGTTAACATTCTTAGGATGTTTAGTTGTACTAAGATTAAATAGAATGTATTTTAATGAGATGAATGTCAAATATGCTTCTAAAATAAAAATCATCATGCAAACTACCATCTAAAGAAACATCACACAGGTAAGCGAAATTAGAATTTATTGCATTTTAAACTTGGAGACCGAGTCCTGAGAGGACATTTTAGGAACACAAACATCTTCATAACAACCATTTATAATTCATCTCCCACAAGCATTGCCAGCTCATTCTCTTTCTCTCAAAGTGCCTTTTCCACTCTCCATTTCCTCAATCACTCTTATCTTGTCAAGCGCTTTAGTCAATTCCTCCATCTCGACTTCTTTAGACTTCTTCTCTTTAGTCATAGCCTTGATCACATCCTAAAAGATTTCAAAACCTAGTTTCATCAACCCTATGTCCTCCCAAGTTTCTGTGGCTCTAGAGTAGACTTGCTCGATAGCTTTGACAAACTTGATTTTCTTGTTCTTGGGTAATGTGAACAGGGCGTTCATCCTGCTAGAGCTTTTGCTACCATGACACTATGTCAAAGCTTCTTTTGAGACTTAAAGGATCACAAACAAGCCATGGACATGTCTGAAGAATGGAGTTGCCACCTAATTTTCCATTAGGAATGAATAGGGGCAATCTGATCCCTCACTTTAGGACCTAAACTACCCTCATCCCTTTAGAGATAGGTTTAAGAAGTTAGGTACGAGCCCTTTGCCTCACCTGGATCTAAATCTGGCCTCCATTAGGATATACGGAATAAAAATAGCTTCTATTGTTATATAATCCACATAGTATTGTTCGTTTTATGCACACATTTTTCAATTTATCTTTATTAATCATGTGAGATGATTTTCAATCAAGGACAATTGTATATTTATACAAAGAAAGAGGGAGGAGAACATAATTACGATTCCTTTCAAACATGGGGGAATTAGAGGAGGATTACCATAGTTTGTTATTCAACAAATAAAGTAAATTCTACTTCTAAACACGTCAAAAATATTCATTCATTTATAACGATCATAGCATATTTATGCATATTCATTCGTTCTAAGTGATGGTCCCTCACCATGAATGTAAGTCCATTGCCACTTCATGGCATCATACAATCACAATTAATCATTCATATTTCTAATCATGGTAATTATTAAAAATAAATCAATCAAAATTATAAGCGAGGCCATAAGCAAAAATCATGGCACTTATACCTAGATTTGATATTTCTTATCATGGCAATTCTACATATTCATTGCTATTCTAGCATAATTCAATTGATAACGAAGTTTCTAAAAATGACAATTCTAGCCTAGACATGACATTTCTAGCCTAATCATGGTTATCATGGCAATCATGGCATATACTACCCTAATTCAATCAAACATGGATATTCTAGTGTAACTCAAGCAATCAAAGCAAATCATGCAATTCTTGCCTATTCTATGCTATTTTCTTGCATGCCTCAAAATAATTATAAGTCTTCCTAGCATGATTCTAACCATTGGCTCTTAGGGGTGGCAATTTTTGACACGACACGTGAACACGACTTGACACGACATAGATATAAGCGTGTTTGGGTTTTGGCATATTCGTGTTCGTGTCGAAGATGTCAACCAATTTAATAATCGTGTCGTGTTCGGGTTGAGAGTCTTTAACACGCGAACACGATTATGACACGACACGATTATGACACAAGTAACACGAATAACACGAATACATATTATACACGATTGACACGATAACACGATTAACACGAATATTGACACGAACACGATTATGACATGAGTAACACGAATATATATTATACACGATAACACAATTAACACGAATATTGACACGATTACATATTAAATTTAAAAATACTAAACTTCTTAGACATTTTAGTCCCTACATGTATCCAAATTTTAAAATAAAAATAGAATTTTAAAAACCTAATAAATTTTAAAACTTCGGATATTTTTGTCATTTAACAAAAGTTGGAAACCTAATTCTGTAACGTGTCATAATTGTGTTAACGGGTCATAATCATGTCAATCGGGTCGTGTCAATAATATAAACGTGTCTTAATCGTGTTAGACGGGTCGTGTTCGTGTCTAACACGATTATGACCCGTTTATTATTTGTGTTAGTGTGTCGTGTCGTGTCATAGTGACACGAATAATAAATGGGTTGTGTTCATGTTGAGTCAATCTTTATCGTATCACAGCTCGACACGACACGAACACGACCCGCGAACACGAATTGCCACCCTTATTTGCTCTTGAGCATAATTCTAAACATGTACTCCTAACATGATTCTAAGCATTCACAAAGAAATAAAATCCCTATTTATATTCTAAATAAGGAAAGGAAAGATGACTTACCTTGACAAGCATTGCACCTTGAAAAACAAATAAAGGATTAAGCAGTTCTATAAAATCCTAAACATGCTTCTAAGCATCAAAATAAATCCTAAACATGCTTATTCTAAGGAAAAATAAACCTAAATATGCTTATTCTAAAGCAAGAAAAATAAATAAGAAAAGAGGAGGGAGAATCGAAAAATGCTCTCAAGATTTACCATTTTCGGGTTTAGAGCAATAGAATGCCTCAAAAAAATATTCAACTACAAAAGACTCCTTGAATTCTCAAGTGTGTCTTCAAAAGGGAGAACAGAAGAGTTCTGTGTGTTTTAAAAGTGAGGAGAGGGGTTGTTTATATAGTGAAGGGTTGAGGTTGAAAAAGGAAGTAGAAAAGAAAAAAGGAAGGTCCATAATGAAATTTTTCAAAATTGAAGGGAGAACAACTGGTCGACTGTGGGTGGATCATCAGTCAGTGGTAGGATAGCAAGCCGACTATCCTACAACTGCCAGTCAGTTGTGGCCCACCAAACCCTTTGGTTTTTTATTTTTTCAATGCAGTCTCTTCTGACCTTCAATTGCTCGATCACACGTAACTCTTTCATTGCAACTCCGATTTGTGATCCATAAAATTTTGTGAAAACTAGACTTAGCTTCACAATGGTATATGACCATCATCAAATTCCTTCTGGATTAATTTCTATGATGTTTCAAAATCATGTGTCATTTTCAAAGGTTTTGGTCGGTTTTTCCTGAACTCCCTTCTTTTTGCTTTCGAGGGTATTTTGATCATTTGTTTTGCTCTTTTTTCATCTTCAATTCATCATCAAGCCTCAAAAATCAAGTATCTATAACTTGTCCCTTACTTTGAAGAAATTTGTTAGACATAAAAATCAACAAAGTACTCTTGCTTTGTATTTCCTTTTCTCATCCTGGCATCCTCGCCTTCATCTACATTCTGTCAGATTTCTCATCATTTGCTTTCTTCTTCAATTCCTGCAAAAGAGGTATTCCCACTTAAGGGCTGATGTGCCCATTTAAAGGCTAATTAGCTTTCTTCTAATGCATAAAACACACTATTCTGGTGTGGATAGATGCATCTTTCTAATGCATGGATTGCATCCTTATGATAGATGATATGCACTCTTATAGTGCGGATCAGTGCATCCTTCTAATGCATGGGAATACATCCTCACGATGCATGATATGCACACATATAGTGCAAATAGATGCATCTTTCAAATGCAAGGAATACATCCTTACTATGCATAGTATGCACTCTTCTAGTGTAAACAAGTGTATCCTTATGATGCTATGATGAAACACTCTTATGTGCACCTAAGTCTTAGGGCTTGTTAGCACCCTACGATGCTCCTATTCTAAGGACGCCAAACACTCTTAAATGCACCTACTTCCTAGGGTTTTTAAACACTCTTCGGTGCACCTCTTCTTAGGGTTTGTGCCTATTCTAAGAGCTTAGAAGACTTATCTACTTACTAAGGTTTTTAAACTCTCTTTGATGGGCCTCTTCTTAGAGCTTGTGCCTATTCTAAGGGCTTAAAATACTCTTAAGTGCGCCTATCTCTTAAGGTTTCTTCTAATACATGCCCACTGGAAAAATGTTTATCATGTGCTACTTAGACCTTTTCGTCTTTCATGCCTTCGGCTGAGTATTCTTCATTCTTCTTTGATCTCTTCAAACTTTGCATTCGTTGGGTTTCATTCCTTTCTTATGAAAATTCTTGCTTCTATTCTTGATTTCTTCTAGTCCACTAGGGAAAATTCTTGATTCATTATGGTTTAGACTTTTCATTTCTTCGTGCCTTTGACAGTGCATTCTTTGTTCTTGATTTCTTCAGATTTTGCACTCATAGGACCCTTCACTAGGGAGTTCATATCATGTTGTTGATTCTTGGACTCACTAGTGATCTTTCCACCGTCCTTGCAAATTTGTGCAAAATATCAAACATATTTTGATGATTTAAAATCAATTCAAATTTTACCTTGTTTGACGTGTTTTTCAACAAACTGCTTTCTAGTGTATGCAGGAATTTTTCCATGTGATTTTGATCGAAGATTCCATCGATTGATATTACTCAACTTGTGAATTGCTAAGCTATTGCCATGGCTGAGTACTTGTCACTAGTGCGTTTGAAAATTCTTTCGATGTCTTAAGGTCAATGGAGAGTTTTTTTTCCTCTTTTTCTAGACTTTTTTCTCTTTTTTCTTTTCCTCTTTCTCTCTCTCGCTTTTTTTTTCTTTTTCTCCTTCTTTTCTTTTCTTTTTTCTCTCTCTTTTCTTTTCTTTCTTTTCCTCTTTTTTTTCTTTTTTTTCCTCTTTTCTTTCATTTCTTTGGCTTTTACCCTTTTGCCCCTCATTAAAGGTACAACTGGCCAATTATGGGAGGACCAATTAGCCGACAGTCGCTCGGTAGTGGAGGGTCTATACAACGACCCTTTGTCTTCCTCTACTTTATCATGTGCTATTTCTTTGTTTTTCACCCGATTTGCTTCCAATTTTCTCTTACATTACCATTTTGACTTCCTATTTCTAATGGCTGGTGATCCAGTCCATCTTGAATTGAATGAGTGTGATCCAGTCTAGAGATCGATTTTGGAAGGTCTTCTAAGAGACTAAGAGGTGCCTGTTGTCTATGACTTAGATTCCTACACGATCAACCAGGTATGCATTTTTCTTCATTCTTCACTTTTCCATTTTCTAGGAATTTTTCTAGGTATGTATTCATGTAGAGACTTTAATTTCTTGCCTTAAGACTTCCATGAGAATAAGATGTGTGGTTCGTTTCTGGAGCCCGTAGTTGGTTCTTAGAGATAGAGAAAAAGGTTATTGGGAACAGGATTATTGTTACCAGATTCTATAAGTTTATCACTTCTCTTCCACATGCCCCTTAACACACTGATCGTCGAGCACTAGCTGCTCTATGCGAGATGTGGATGAACATGACTCACACTTTTTATCATCTGATTGGTGAGATGACTATCACGCCATTCGATATTGTCGCTTTGACTAGCCTTTCATATGGTGGGGAGGTTGTACCCATTGATGCTTGAATTACAGATTTGAGAGATCAGAAAGATTTGGTTCGTCCGCTTCTTGGATGTGACATGAAGATCAAGAACCACATCACCATTTGGTACAATTTGTTATACAAATTTTTAAAGAGAAGATCGAATCTAACTTCAGTTGAGGTAGATCAATATGCATGTAGCTTTATCGTGCATTTGTTTGGTTTGATGCTTTTTGCCAACGTGTTGAAAACCACCTTTATTTACTTTTGTTCTTGCCCTCCGGGATCTTGACCAAGTGAGGACCTTCGACTGGGGCCGTGCCACTCTTGCCAGTTTTACATTGGCTTAGACTGTGATTGTCAAGGTGTTACTGTGATTACCGGTTTTCTCTATTACTTGAGCTAATTTTTTTCCTTTCTACACCTTCGTGTTTTGTTCGTATGAATTCCATTTTTGGTTTTGTCTTGTTTATAACAGACGTGGGCCTACAAGTTAGGAGTGTTAACATCCTGACTTCCTGCTTGTCAGGATTTTTCTTTCCCATAAGATGAAGAGGTAGGTTGCACGTCATGCAAAGCCTAAGAGGTCCCGCGAGCTATATTTCTTCCATGATTACATCCACACGATAACCTTAGACAATGTAAAAGACATTGCAATCACTATTTCATTCTCACTCATTTTCGTCATAGTCTCATAATTTTTCTACTCTTTGCAAATTTGTTCTGAATGGTAAGGGCTCGTTGAGAATTGGTCGGCTACTATGAGAGTCATCGCTCCATTCATTAACTACCATATCCTTCTTTCATGCGTTGATAGCATGATGTGACATCTAGGTCACAGAGTCTGGGACTGGTTTAGAGGTCCAGACCATTGCCAAATTCCCTATGCTCCACCAATTTTGATGATAGATTTTAATGACTTGGCTATGGAGCTAGAGGTGACTGTATGCACTATTAGGATTCATTTGAGTGAGGTCGAGTTCCCAGTGACGATAGTTTCTTATGCTGAGTGGGCTTGAGCCACATTATTGTATATTAGGCTAGCTCGATCTGTTGATGAGATTCCCAATCCTTTTACTAGTGCTGCTCATGGCTCTTACAGCCGTGCTGGTAGCTCTTCCGCCCGTTGTGGGAAGAGATCGAAGGTTACTTCTTCTGGGTACGTAGCATCTTTACCTTTTTTGCTAGTCCTACAGAGTTGCCATGTCTACCTCTAGCGCTTACAGATAATCCAGTTGTTCCAACTGGTCATGTGATTGGTGTCTACCCTAGCATTGTAGCCTACATGTGGGATGCTAGTAGGCAGATCAATAGCCATGTGATCACTGAGGATTCAACCATGCTTGTTCCTTTCATTCCTCATGACACCATTCTAGTGAGTCCTCTTATCATGTCTTTTTTAAGTTTCCTATTACTATTCAAATTTTTTGTAGTCACAAAAGTTGCAATGCAATATAGGTTTCATGATCTTCCATAGAGCGTGCCTTTTGGATGCAATCTGCTTCTCATGGTTATATCTTGTAGATATCGCACCAACATCAGGTAAAGCAATATTCTATGCTTCATGTATGCATGATTTCTACCTCAATAATTTTTCCAACTATATGCTTTCTGCTTGGACCAAACGAATCGTCAGGACAATGCTCATTTCAAGGGAGAGATCAAGCGTCTTCAGGCTCAAGTTACTACTTTCTCTATCGATGATGATGATAATGGTGATGAGTGAGGACTTTCACCATCAATTTCTCTTTCGTGTTGATTTCTTTTTGTTATAATTAAAGCAATCAGTTTTATGAACATGCTTCAAAGACTTAATGAATATTTTTCTCTTTTTAGTTTTGTACACTTCTTTTTAAACTATGCGTATTTGATCAATTTACATCCAAATTTGTTTCTACATTATCATTTATTCAATTTTGAATAAAATCACAGAGTTTGTAAGTTGCGTACTCGAAATTGCTTATTGGCATGTAAATCAGAAGTTGAAAATGCGAGAAAGAAAGACCAGAGGGCCTTTTTACCATAACCACTATTGGTTGGCTATTGGGCCATTGGCCAGCTATCCGACCACTTTCGATCAGTAGTGTGATAGCCAGTTGGAAGTCTTTCCACTGCCTACTAGTGGTTCCTCTTCCTCTTTACTTTTCTTTTCTTTTTTATGCTTTTATTTTTGCCTAAGCCACCCTTTCAGGTTTTCGATTTAGCAAGCTTGCACTAATTTTTGCCTGAGCTGCCCTTTTTGAGTTTTCAACTTAGTGGGCTTTTTCTCTATTCTTCTTTTTTCTCTACCCTAACTTTTGTCTAAGCTACCCTTTTAGGTTTTCAGCTTAGCGGGCTTGCCTTAATCTTTGTCTAAGCTGCCTTTTTAGGTTTTCGACTTAGCAGGCTTTTTCTTAATTTTTTTTTTAAAGATTTGGTTACAAGAAAGGCTGTCTATTTCACCACTTGAGTGAGATATTTTCTATTATAGCCCTTGACTTCATATGAGGAGGAGACTTGAGAGACAGTCTTCTTGGGTTGACTGGCTTTGAGTCACTCTGGATACTCATATCAGTTGGCACTATCCATGGTAGAGGTTGGAGCACGTGACAGTTGAGACCTATATTGCGTGTGTGCCTTTGGCGGGTTTCACCTATAATTCATTCTATGATCCTACTAACTATGTTAGCAGTATGCGCTTAAGCAAAGGATCATGGATTCGTCGACTACTTCTAGTCCTGGGAGATTGTTTGCTCGCTATCTAGAGTGTGTGAGGAATTCTCGGCTGTATTAGAGCATTAAAAGGAATCTGTTTCATGATCCTGATTTTGAGATGGATAATCGATGCAAGGGTTGGGTGATCCTTCATGCTTCCATTCTTGATCTTGCTGTTCGAGACAGGCAGTGCTGTGAGCGATATGGTGAGCCTACTCCTAGTCCAACGAAGAGGTGAAGACGACATTGATAGTTTCACTATTACTCCCTAGGGTTGGGTGATCGATGCTTTCCTTTTGCTATGATACAATATAATGAGACATTTCAAGGCATATTTGTTTCTAGAAAAGTTCATTTCATTAATAAGAGTACAATTTTTCTTTGAACAATATGTACACAATGAGACAACTTCTATCATTAATCAGCCATTTCTAGTTTTCTGATTAATTAGTTTTCCTCTCAGTCTCTTTTTTTTTCTTTTTTTTTCCCACTTTCACACATAGTATTTCTTTAGCCTATCCATGTTGATGCGCTTAGTGAACTCATTCCCTTCCATGCCTAATAATGACGGCTCTGTCAGACATGACCTTCATCATAATGAATAGGCCCTCCCAGTTGGGTTTGAACTTCCCTCTCGGATTAAACACTACTGGCCTTGCTTGTTTAATGACCAATTCCCCTTCTTTGAATTTTCTCACCCTTATAATCCTATTAAAGGCTTGAGCAACTTACTTCTGGTACAGTTTCATATGATATCTATTCTTCATTCTCTTCTCCTCAATCAAAGCCAACTGCCCACATCTATTTTGAATCCACTCCTTTTCAGGAATTTTTGCTTCCATAAGAACCATGCTGATTTCAATTCTATCACAATTTGTAGGATCACTTCTGAACCATACAATAACGAGAAGGGTGTCATGCTAGTTGAGCTTTTAGGTGTGATTCTATAACCCCCTAACACAAATAATAACTTTTTAGCCTAATCTTCGTATGTCCGCTCCGTCTTGGCCAACATCTTCTTGATATTCTTATTGGCCGCTTCTACTATTCCATTTGCTTGTGGCCAATTCGAGACACTAGGGGTGGAAATTCGAGTTCATGGGTCGTGTTCATGTCATGTTGAGCTATGACACGACAAAGATTTGTCCAACCCGAACCCGACCCGTTTATTATTCGTGTCAAGGAGACTTAACCTGAACACAACCCGATTATTAAACGGGTGACCTGTGGGTGACACGACACGATACGCAAGCACAAATAATAAATGGGGTCATTTTCATGTTAGACACAAATATGACTCGTTTAACATGATTATGACACGTTTAAATATTTGACACGTTTACGACACATTTTACAGGCACGATTACGACACGTTTAAATGATTAACATAATTATGACATGATTAAGTATTTCAATTTCTAACCTATCTTAGTACTTTTAAATTAAAAAAGTAATAATATGAAAATATTCAAAATTCATCCACAATACAATAAAAAGTTCACTAAATATCATGTTCCATACAAACCTAAACTATAATTTAGCTTCAGAAAAAAAAAATCTATTATATCTTTTTAACTCTTAAGTAGCCTACAAAAAAAATGTAAAAAAAAAATTAAGGGTGATTCAAGATCATATCGAAATTAATAATAATATAATATTAATATTAATAAAAGTACAACCTTGAATTTAAATATCTAATAAAACATATAATGAATTTTAAAATTAATTTGTATTTATAATTGTGTCACTTTAAAAATAATCGTGTCAATCCGTGTTAGTCGTATTGTCATGTTTTATTAGTGTTAATCGTGTCATAAATGGGTTTGTGTCACAAATGATTTCATGTCATAAATAGGTTTGTGCCACCCAAGGATGCAATCCTTTAACCCAAACACGATCAAATTATTAAACAGGTTGAAATTTTCAACCCGAACACGACTCAAACACAATTAAGATAAACCTAAACCCGCTAATTTTTGTGTCGTGTCATGTCAGGTTCGTAGGTCGTGTCAAAAATTTCCTCCCCTAGTAGATGCTAAATTTTTGAGGCTCATTGATAAAATGAAGATGAATGTCGAGCAAAAAAAATGACCAAAATGCCCGTAAGAGTCAAGAAGAGTAGGGCCTCAAAAACTGACACATGACTTTGAAAAATCATAGAGACGAATCCAGGAGGAATCTGATGATGAGTCATATATCATTTTGAAGCTACAGATATCTAGTTTTTTTAGAAATTTATGAATCATGAATCGAAGTTGAACTTGAAAGGTTATGCATGGTTGAAGGGATGAAGGTTTGAAAGGACCGCATCGAAGGATGACAAAAATGCAAAGGGGCTACAAGAAATTGATCGGTCGGCCATCAGACAGCCACCTGGCTGTTCAAAATAGCCTCATGACCATCTGACAGCCGCCTAGCTATTGGCCAATGGCTAGGCGTCTAGCAGATGGCCGCCCGGCTATTTGGGAATGGTCATCCGGTCTTGTTGGGTTATTTTTCGAAGTTAGCTTGAAAAACTTCCTTTTCAGTCTACACCCCCCCTCCCCCGCCCCTCTCACTTTGTAATACACACCGATTGTTGACTATAATCATCTCTTCTCCCTTTTGAAGACACGCTCGAGAATTCAAGAAATCATTTCCAGTATAAATTATTTTTTTGGGCGTTCTATTGCTCTAAACATGAAAAGGGTACGTCTTGAGAGCATAATTCTCTCCTCCCTCCTATTCTCTCTTTTACTTTTTTTGCTTAGAAAAGGCATGATTAGGGTTTTATTTTATTATTAGAAGGATGTTTAGGATTATTACGAATTGTTCTAACCCAATTTGTTTCGCAAGATGGATAAGCATGTCGAGGTAAGTCGGCAATCCTTCCTTTTTTAGAATCATGCTTAGGAATTTAATTTCTTTGCGAATGCTTAGAATCATGACTAGGAGAACATGTCTAGAATCAAGCTTAAGAGCACATGATTAGAATCATGGTAGGAACACTTATTTGTTTGGATGAATGTTGGGAAATAGCATAGAATAGGTAAGAATTACTGTTTTGCCCTTAAATCCTATGATTGATGTTGGATGTTTGAATTAGGCTAGAATAAGCCATGAACGCCATGTTTAGACTAGAATAAGCCATGAGAATAATGTTTTAGGCTAGAAATGCCATGATACTTGATATGAATTATGCTAGAATAGCTATAAGTAGAATTACCATGATAGAATTTATCAAAATCTAGGCTAGAATGCCATGATATTGGATTATTACTTTGTTTGATTATTTATGAATGTATGAATATATCATGATTAGAAGTGTGATTGTATCATGCCATGAAGTAATGGTCGACTCATATTGATGGTGAGGGACCATCACTTAGAATGAATACTTGAATAGCATTAATATGTATGTAGAGACTTGATGCATATTGAATAGACTCACAAATGATGGCAAGGAATTCATTCTCTATCGAGTCTCGACTTGAATACCTATGATATATATGATAGATTGTATGGATGAAATACATAATTTACTTTATTGTTGAATAACAATTGTTAAAATTCTCTCCCATTCTCCCATGTTTGAGAGGAATGTAATCCATTCTTCTCCCTCTTTCTTTGTATAAATATACAACTTTCATTGATTGAATAATCACCTCACATGCCTAACAAAGATAAAAGAAGGAAATGTGTGAATAAAACGAATAATGTTTACAGACTAAGTAACAAAAGGAGATATTTCTATTTGGTATTTCTTAAGTGGAGGTCAAATTTACATCCGAGCGGGTCGATGGAGTCCTACCTAACTTCTCGAACCCAATCTCTGAAGGGATGAGCGTAGTTTAGGTCCCGAAGTGAGGGATTAGATTGCCCCCATTCATTCCCAATTGAATATTTGGGTGCCGACTCCTTCCTCCATATGTGTCCATAGCTCGATTGTGTTCCTTTAAGTCTCCAAAGAGGCTTTGATACAGTGTCATGGTTGCAAATGCTCTGGCAGGATGAAAGCCCCGTTCACAGTGACAACTCCACTAGGGATAAGAGAAGTTGATTCCGATGGGAATACCAAATGTTAATATCTCGTGTTGATATAATGAGTCCTCGCATCACTACATTTTTGCACGCAATGAGTATGAAATGCCTAAACTAGCTGTGTGGCATTAGCATGAGAAGTCTTTGGCTCCATTCGACCCCAAGATGACTCATGTTGGTGTCACCACCTTTGAGCACGTACCATCAAATTGGTATAAAAAGAGACCAGCTCAAGGGGGCATCTCTCGCTCGAAGGAGCCCAGACCCTTGAGACTCAAGCCCATGTAGATAACTTTAGAAATTTTCAATAGGATGAATATCCAAAACCCATGTTGAAATGCATGTCTATGGATGTAAATTCCCCATGATTGAAATAATCAACTCGAAAACTCATGGAACCATGAAAAAATGCCACATGTCAAGTCACCCATAAAAGAACAAAATGGGAACATATGCCATAAGTTAAGGTTATCATGACGTTATGATAATCACGAAGAATCCAACATCAACATGAATGTTAAAATTTGGAGAGAGAGAATCTCGCATTCCCATATCCCATGATGATGACATGGGAATGAGGCAAAAGATCATAGGAAAAGAGACTTGACCTCATGGGTGTAGGAGGAATAAGGTTGGAAGGCTTCTATGCCCGTGTATAAGCATGCATAATAACATGCATACATGCATGCATGCATGGCATTAACACTTTTGTTTTGCAACCATCAATGCTTGGGTTAGACAAGATGGTCGTTTGATAAGACAAGAAGATGAAATGGCATCACCCAACAACAGTAATGCGAAAATGATCCAATTGAGAGTCGACATGACCATGCTCCAACAACAAATGGTCTAACTCATTGAAGCACTCTAAAATAGGCCTAATCGCATGAATTAGTCGCCAGCCGAAGGTAATGGTGATGATGATGGTTAGACTAACCGAGCTAGAAATAAGGAAAAAAGCCCAATCGACCACGAAGAACCTGAATCGATCAAGCAGTTGGCCAAAGACTTGGATAAGGTCAAGTCCTTTTTGAAGAAGAAGGGGCTGAAGGGGGTCGAAGACCTAGACGACATCTTGCTTATGGGAGACCAAGATTAGCCTACAAAGTTTTGTTTGCTAGACTTGCCAAAGTTTAATGGAGAGGGGAATCCCAAAACATTTGAGACAATATGTGGCCATCATGGCCACCACTCCTTTAACGAAAGAGCACAATTTGAAGTACTTCATGCTATCAATAGAAGATGATGTGATAGCATGGTATCATGACCTCCCAAAGAAAGTTTGAGAAGATTGGGAGGAACTTTCTCAATAATTTATGGAATAGTACCGCCACATTACCCAACTGGGGGTAACATTGAGGGATTTGGAGATGACCAGACAAAAGCCCCACGAGATGTTCTCCAAGTATCTAGTTCGTTGGAGGACAAAGCTGCCAAGATGACCACGAGGCCCGCAGAGAAGGACTAGGTCCGAATGGTGATCCATGGAGCCCATGCTGTCATTAGTGATAGACTGGCAGGTTTCCCTATCAAAACATTTGAAGATTTGTGTGACTCAAGCATCCAAATAGAAAAATTGGAGTCTAGACAGAAGAGAAGTAGTCATGGCTACCCTCAAAGAAATCAAAGGTAGTACCACCAACCTGATGGGCCTAGCACGAAACACGTAGGGGTGAAGGCAGTTGCCCCATAAAGAAGGTTCAGTCGTCTAGGAAGGCCACTTTTTAAAATCTTTGCAAGGTTGAGAGCCGAAGGGATCGTGTAGCCATTGCCACTAAGAGAGCTTCCAAATCCATTGCCAAGGAATTGGAGGCACCATGAGAAGTGCGAATTCCACCAAGTGACTAGTTGCAAGACTGACGATTGCACTCACCTCTACCATGAGATTCAAGATTTGATTAACAAGGGCTAGATTCCTGACTCAAAAATATGTGAGCCCAACACAAGGAGCAACCATTTGCCCAATCATAATCGGGTACCTTCTTCATCAGCCAACATGATTGGATCAAGCTTGACTGAGGAGCAAGTTATGAATTCTTTCGAGAAGTGTAGATCAAATAGGGCCCAGAGAGCCAAGAGGAGGGAGAAGTCCAAGTTAGAACAATCTATTAGAAGGGTGGCCTCGACAAAGAAGCCTAAGGCTGGAAAGCCCAAAGAAAAAGAGCCCAAGGAGATCGTTGAGAGGATGGAAGATGAGCCCGTTCTTTTGGCAACTAAGATTCACACCAAGAAAGGTAGATGGAGCAACATTGTAGTGAAGGGAGTCAAGCAAAGCTTAGAACCCAAACTTGTGAATCTTAGTGATAAAGAAGAAGAGGAGCCCCAAACGAAGAAGAAGAAGAAGAAGAAGTTTTAGTGATACCCATCAAGAAGAAGCCCATGTCATCAAGCTCATTTGCCAAGAAGTGGATGGCTAGAAAAGGGGCTAGAAAAGGTCCACCACCTAGGAGACTCAAGGTGAAGAAGGGTAGTAAAGATAGGAAAGGGAAAGGAGATGAGAGTCTTGTAAGGAGAAAGAGCTTGCCTAGAAGGTATAAAGAAGTGAGAGTTATGGAAATTTGGGATCACATCCCTCAAGTCAAGACCCTTCCAAACTTTTGGGCTAACTTTAGTAGTGATGACGAAAGAGAGATGAGAATTGAGGAAGAAAGACATGAGGGGGAAACATTCAAGGGTGAGAGAGAGAGAATGTCCAAGGAGTGACAAGGAGTGGTAGATTTTACCATGAGAAGGAAAAAGAGAAATCAACTAAGAAGACAATTGAGAGGGGCAAAGAAGTTGCTAATGAAGAAGCTAAAGAAGAGGAGGATCAAGTGATCAAACAATTGATGAAAACTTAAGTGAACGCTAGCATTTGAGATCTACTTATATCATCCCAAAAATATAGAGAAGCCATGGCAAAGGCTTTGGTGGAGGTAGTGATATCGATGGTTGCCACTACTAGTGAAATGCTGACTGCCTTGATTGGAGGAACACCCAAGGGGGAAAGAGAAAGAGGAGAAATCACCTTTACGGATGAAGATCTACCATTCAAAGGGAGAAACCATAATAAGCCATTGTTCATAACCGCAGAGATTTGGTGGAAAAACGTCTCCTTGTATCATGGCGGATGATAGGTCCGCCATCAATATTGTGCCTATGAAGATATTGCACAAGTACGGAGTCAGTGAAGATGAGCTTAGGCCTTGTGAGATGGTGATCAGGGTTTATGATGATTCAAAGAGAAATGCCATAGGAATCTTCAAAGCTTTAGTGAAGACTAGACCCATCAAAGTTATGACAGGATTCACAGTGCTTGACATTCCGGTCACATTTGCTGCCTTGTTGGGACAAGCATGGTTCCATCCACTTGGTGGAGTTCCTTCCACCTTGCATCAAAAAATCTGATTCAACATGGATGGGGAGATTGTAACCATTCATGTAGCCTCAACAATTGCACCGGCTGCTTTGAGTGTGAAGGTTGGAGAAATACCTTACATGGGTGGTTTTCAAGTAGCTATGACTGACGAAATCAGCCCAATGATTGCTAGAATAATGAAGAAAGAAGGGTACATGCTAGGAACTGGACTTGGGAGAAATGGACGTGGCCTATCATCTTTTCTAGACTTCAAAGGTTAGACCTCTAGAAAAGGGTTGGGCTATGAATTTGAAAGGAAGAAGAAGATGTTGAGCCCAAGAAAGGAAAATTCATCAAATTTGTCAAGGCCCAAGATACGAAGTATGTAGGAGCTGCTGAACCATAGGTTTTCAAGGGAATGTTAAAGCCCTAATTGTAGATCTTCAGAGATATCCTTTAGGTAGGAGTCTCCAAGACGGATGACTTGGCAGGAGAGATGGAGAAGATAACCATTAAAGAGGAGAAGCCTCAAGAACAAGCACCGGCAACGGATCCATCTGTCGACCTTGCTGCTTTCATCGAGGAAGGAATTAAAAGTGTATCGTATGAAGATATGTTTGTACCCAACCTCTTAGAAGAAGAGCACATTGTTTATGTTTCAAAGTTTAATGCAACGAAGAATAATTTTGCTTACTTGTTTGATGCCTTTCCTAATGGTGTTGTGCATAATAATTTGCATTTCACTAGCATATTTGAAATCCATACGATTTAAACTCATGACATTAATCTTGGTACAATCGAAAAACCTAAGAACATATGCATTGCGCTTGATACAACTCCTGAAGAGAGAGAGAAATTTGAAAAATTATTAAAGAAACATGAAGAAGTCTTTGCTTGGTCCTATGACGACATGCCCAGAATCGAGAGAAGCATCGCTAAGCACTCAATTCTAACTTACCTACATGTGAAACCGGTTAAGCAGTGGTTAAGAAGAATGACCTAAAGTGGGCTCATAAAATCAAAGAGGATGTCTCTAAACAAATTGAAGCCAAGTTTCTAGAAGTGGCGAAGTATCCGGGATGGTTAGCCAACATTGTGCCAGTATCAAAAAAGGATGGAAGGGTTCGAATATGTGTGGATTACTGAGACTTGAATAAGGCCTCACCAAAGGATGATTTTCCTTTGCCTCATATCAATGTGTTGGTAGATAGCGCTATTGCCAGTATGATGTTATCTTTGTGGATGGGTTTTCTGGATACAATCAGATAATGATGGCCAATTAAGGCATGATGAAGACTACGTTATTGCACAATATGATGCATAAGGAGATAGAAGTTTATGTGGATGACATGATGGTGAAGTCCAAGACTTGAGAGGGTCACTTTGGAGCTTTAGACAGATTCCTGGAAATGGTGAAAAAATACAAGCTGCCGCTAAACTAAAAAAGTGTGTCTTCGGAGTTACCTCGGAGAAGTTGCTGGGGCTTGTAATTGGAAGGAAAGGGATAAAAGTGGATCCAGATAAGGTGAAAGCCATTACGGAGATCCCATTGCCTAAGATTGAAAAAGAAGTTCGAAGGTTTCGTGGGAAGATCCAGTGTATCAGTCGATTCATCTCTAAATTGATAACTGTTTGTGTAACAATTTTTAGGATTTTAAAGAAGAATCAACTAGTAGAATGGAATGATCTATGCCAAGAGGCATTCAAAAGGATTAGGAAGTACTTGCAAAACCCACCGATTTTGAGACTGCAAAAACCTAGGAAGAATTTAATTCTTTGCTTAGCTCTCGAAAAGGAGGCCATTGGTGCTATGTTGGCACAAGAAGACAAGAAGAGTGTAGAGCACACCAACTATTATCTCAGTAAGAAGTTACTACCCTACGAAATGAAGTATAACTTTGTAAAGAAAATGTGTTTTGCCATGGTTTGGCTTTAAAAGAAATTGAGACACTATTTTCAGTCTTACAAAATTAATGTTATCTCAAAGGAGGATTTGATGAAGTATCTTTATGAGACACTAGCATTGGTGGGGAAACTAGTGAGATGGTTGGTACAGTTATCAGAATTCGACATTGAGTATGTCACTAAGAAGGTGGAGAAAGGAAGAATAGTAACAAAATTCTTGGCTATGAACTTGTTGATGATAATGAACCATGGGAGTTAGAGTTCCCAGATGAACATCTAGGGGTAATCTAGGTAGTGGGATGGAGAATGTTCTTTGATGGAGTTGTTAATCACAATGGTGCCAGAATGGGAGTATTCTGGTATCGTCGATTGAAGAAGTCATCCTATTTGCCAAAAAATTGGACTACAAAGTCACCAACAATATGGTCGAATATGAAGCTTGTGCCTTTGGTCTGGAGATTGTGATCTCCAATGGCATTGATGAAGTGGAAGTAATGGGAGATTGAATACTAGTCATCCCTCAAGCCAATAAAGATTGGGATTCATAAGAAGGGAAGCTAAAACCCTGCCTTAAACAGATCAGAAGACTGATTGGGAGGTTCAAGCAGTGTACCTTCACCTATCTTCCTAGAAGTGAGAATCAAATGGTTGACGCATAGGCTTCGTTGGCATCAATATAGGCAAGCACGTAAGAATTATTGGTGAGACCAATAGTTGTATCACAAGCATGGGGTCCTTGTTATATGGAACCTTATGTAACAGAGATCGTAGTGGAAGAGAAGCCCTGGTTCTATGACTTAAAGAAATACCTAGAAGAGAGGAGTTTGCCTGAGCAGGCCAACGAGAAGGATATGGCTATGTTACGTAAGCTGGCCCAATAATTTACTTGTCATCAAGGGATGATGTACAAGAGAATGCTGAAAGGGAGGCAACTGAGGTGTGTGGATGAGAAAGAAGCAAGGAGACTTATAGAAGAAATCCATAGTGGTGTGTGTGGGCCACACATGACAGGCTAGTGCTTACAGAAAAGATCATGAGGCAAGGATTTTACTGGCTAACTATGGAGATAGATTGTGTTTGATTTATGAAGAAGTGTCACCAGTGCTAGATTAATGGAAACTTGATCCATCAACTACCCTTGGAGCTATAAGGGATAACTGCAATATGACCCTTTGCTGCATGGGGCATCAATATTATAGACGAAATAAGGTCGTCGGCCTCTAATGGACATCGATATGGGGTGGTGGCGATCGATTACTTCACCAAATAGATAGAAGCTGAGTCCTATACTAAGGTAGGGGCAAAGCAAATCGCCACTACAAGAATTTTTCATATATTTGTCACATTGTATTTTTTTTATTTGGCATTTTTTTAAAAAGTGATAAATATAACATTAATATAAAAGTCAAACCTACATTTTGTTCATATTTGTCACTCATTGTTTTGACTATATTATATATTTCTCACATTTTTAGGTAGTGCCAAATATGTAGACAAGTATATACAGTATATAATATATAGTATATCATATATTTGAAAATTTATAGAATGTATGGATTCTTATGTAATTTATAGGGATAATATTGATAAGTCTTAATAGATGGGGATTTTCTGGAAATTTAATAAACTATATAATGAAAATGAATAACCCTAGCCGTCTCTCATACAAACCTTCCTTTACTCTACTTACCCTCTGTAGAAATCCTTTGCAGTGATTTTGCTTTCCAGATGACCAACCCCTCAAAGCTCCCTTCCATCGCCACCCCCAAGACGACGGCCACAGCGCACGGCGGCGGTGCAGGGCAAATGACGAAATCTAAGATCCTATCTCTACCGCCCCCGTCGCGGTTGCTTTACGGGCAGAGGTCCTCTGCCCTCGACGAGTACCAGGATGAGGCATGGCAGCAGCGGAAGGGAAATTACCAAACGGCCCGCCCCCGCCACTAGCGCAGCAAGAGCATGAGCGGAACGAATGACGACTTGGAGGAGCTGAGAGGGTCGATTGATTTGGGTTTCAGGTTTGAACCCGACTCTCCCGAGACAATGACGGGAGACGGTGAAGATCCTGGTGACGGTGAAGACTAGATTAAAGCAATGGGTGCAGGTGGTGGCTTGTTCTGTAAGAAAATTGTCAGGAGAATCAAATTAATTTGTTTTCTTGTTTTGATAAAATTTTTGTCATGTACAAAAAGGCATGATTATATCAATTTTATGTATTTTTATTAGCATTGTCTATCCGTTAAAAGAAAAAAAAAATAAAAATTGAGTGTTACGATTGATCGAGATTTGATTACATGTTAATTGAATGAATATAGTGGTACGATTGAATGAATATAGTTTTTCATGTGATTGTTTTAAATGGATTACGGCTAATATTTCCCTGTCTTTATACTACCTTTGCTATTGCAGGAATAGCAAAGATACGCAACTTCAAGCAACAGTACAGGCAATAGCAATAGCAATAGCAAGTTTCTGTTGACATACCATTCAAACCCGAACAGAAGGAATTCCAGATGCTCGAACATATCTGTTGACGTTAAAGGAAATAAGGATCAGGTATAGTTTCTTCTTTTTCTTCTTCTGGCTAGTTGGCTTCCCTGTTTCAGCTGTGCCTAGTGTTGAAATTGAAGCTTTCTGCTCATATGTGTCTTTATTGTTACCATCCGTTATTACTTGTACATTGTTGACAATGATCATTTAATTCCTTTGCATGCTTGCCTGCAAAGATTCCTTTTCTGTCAGTTATTTTTCGATTATTCTTCTTGAAGCAATATTAGGTTTAATTACATGGGTTCTGCTTTAGATGAATCATCAATGAGCTGATTATTTATGCATTTATTGTCAATTCTGAGTAGTTCTTAATTGAAATTTTAAGCCATTCATGTATAAATATATTTTGTGTTTTTCTTTCTTTGGTTCAGGAGAGGCCTCACTGATGAGCTTGGTGCAGAGGCTATGATGATGGATGCCTTGGAGAAAGATGAAAATGAAATTAAAAAGCCTCTTATGAGGAATGATAAGAAAGGAATGGCTCTTCTTATGGCCGAGTTTGATAAGATTAATAAGAAGTAAGAATGATTGAAACAACTCTTATTTTGTTTTCTTTTTTGATGTGGGTGTATCATAATGACTAGGTTGCTGGGACCACTGAGCTTGGTTTTCTGCCATGTAAAAATCTTCCACATAGTGAAATCCAAGTATTTAAGTCTGAGGCTTTGTTGGGTTGAGTTTAACGAGAAGATGAGTCGCAAATAAAGCTCAATAAGCTTTAGCTTGTTTTTGCCGCTATACTGGTGACTCTCACCAAATGTATATACATCGGTTAGATAAGTCTATTTGATGAGGAGTTTAGTGAATTGGGATCATTAGGACTAGTCAGTGTAGTATGCTTGAACTCTTATTACTGACTGAAAGAAAGTGGTAATGATTTAAACTTTTCCTTGGGAGCTGCATTTTATGTGATGGAGAATTGAAGTTACCAGTAGGTTAAAAATTTTAAGTTGTTAGACTTAACAGCTTATAACTGTTGTCAATGTAAAACTATGATTCATGTTCAGCATGTTTACCCAAAATATATAGTAAAAGCTATGATTCATGATAAGCATGTTAATTGGTACATTAATCTTGAGTCATTCAGCAGATCGAATTACTTAATGCAATGAAATATGTTCATCTGACTCTTAACATTTTTTTGGTCCAAGGTTTTTCAGATGTGTTCCAATTTCTTCTATATATTGGTTGTTGTGTGTGCCACTTTACACTGATATACTGCACAACTAGGTGGTTCAAGTAGAAGATCGAACAATATGATGATAGATTTGAAGAATGAAATGCTAAATTTAGTTGCTTTTCAAGCATTTTCTTGTTGGGTAAATGGCAAAAGAGATTCATGTGGGCAAACCAAAAAATAAATGTGACATGGTTTTTGTCCCAGTAATATCACAATTACCCTTTTTTATTGAGAGTTGTTTAGTTTATTGTGCCAAGGTTAGTTGATCATGCCTAGATTACTGTGGTAATACTTAGCGGTCTGTCAATAGAATTCTGATGCATAAGAATTTTTTGTTCATATGAAACTATAAGGTACATCCTGGAAGTTGCTCTTTTATTTTCTTGTCTTTTCTTTTCTTTTTCTTTTTCTTTTTAATCATCCTATAATTTTAATAGTTTATTTGAATTCTATATATATAAATCTGTATGTGTCATCATGCTTTTCCATTTGTTGCTTTAAACTTGCTTGAAGTTAAGGTTGAAGCCAAGATGTAAAGATAGTATAAAGACAGGGAAACTTGCTATTGCTTGAAGTGCATACAGTACAGGAGAAACAACATGGACAATTCTACAGGCCCAGCCAAAATGCCGATGCAGTGGACACCCACACGTGCACTGTGCACATATGCAAAAAAGGTGATTTAAGCCTTAACTAAATCCTAATAACAAGGAATTCCTATATTCCAAGTGATTTAATCTTTTAAATTCAATGCTTCTTGTTTGCAGTGAATTTTGGGTGACTTAGCATTCCCTTTTTGATAACTAGACAACTTCACTCAATTTTATCTCAGACGTTGTATGCTATTGGATTCCCATTTTGTTGACATTTAGGATATATGGATGTCCAGAAATCTAGACCTTTGACTTTGGAGAGCAAGTGACACCCAGACAAAAATGAAGTGAAACACTTCTTCAATGACCAGGTATGTGAAGTTAGCAATATTCTCAACATTTTCCTCAATTTCTTAAAAATTTGGTTAACGCTTGTTTAGACTGAATTTCTGTACATATAAACTATTTTCAGATCATCAATCTAAAATCTTCTTAAAATTTGGTTCCTTAATATGCAACTGAAGCTATGGTGTATTTGATAGTCGCTTCTCCCTAATGTTATTTATGTTGTGGCAAATGATAGAGCAATATCAACTTATTGATTAGAAGCTGCTTAGTAGAGAGAACCAAAGCCATGTCTTCGGTATAAACATTGGTAATTTTTCAATTTAAAATTACTTTTTGGGAAGAAATTAAAATATTTGTCAAGTAATCCGACATTGAGCTCAAAGAATGCAGAAAATGGTGAGGTTTGAGCTTCTTGATTACTTCTTGGGAGAAAAAAAACATCACATTTTTAGGTAAGTTATACAACAAAAAGCATCAAATTCAGAAACAAGTCCTTCAAAAGGTGCAAAGAAATAGTTCCTTATCTGTTATACATTTACATGTAGCTGACAGTTGTATCAGCTAGTTCTTTAATCTATAATTAATTTGTTTTTACCAACTGCTAGTGAGTCTTTCTTTGGAGATTGAAGGAGATGAAGAAGCTGCATTTTTTGTGCTTTAGACGCAATGGTAGAAATTATTTAAAGAGTTTGGTCTTTGACACCTGTTCGCATGACAGAATATGAATGCAGTCAAGCTTGAAGCCCGAGATGGTATTGTCTAACAATCTCTTTACAATCATTTGTAGATTTAAATTCAACATATTTAGGACAGAATCTGGTTTCATAGCCATCAGAAAGATGAGTGTACAAATACGCACAGGATCTGAAGATTAGTCTTCTCTATCATTTCTGAAAGATTTTGGTCTCAAATATATTATTAGCCACATTCTAGGTCTAATAACTCTTATTATCACTATAATCTATATGCTTTTTGTTAACATGTATTCTTTCATGAATGTTTTCATTTTTCTGTATTTAAGTTCAGATCTATTTCATGACAATAACTATGTTGGCAGGGTTAAATTTTCCACAAGTTTACTGAATATGTCATTTACTTCCTCATATCATTTACTTCTCTTCTGTGTTTTCTTTACTTTATACTGAAACTTTTGTCTCTTGTTTTCCCTATGAAATTCTTTCTCTATTGATATACAATATAACAAATTCATTCATTCCTTATCAATGTTGATTGTGTAATTGGTATCTGAGTGATTATGTTTAACTAATATAAGTATATACTATATTCAGATTGCAAACTTGTACTCCGCTCTCCTCTGCTTCAGACGGCCAGTCAGACTTGATAGTACAAGAGAAAGGTGTATGAATCAGTTTATTCTACTTTTTACTAAGAATTTTATTATGTTTTTACAGATACAAATTGATTGTTCTCATTGATAGAATTCTATTATGTTTGTTCAGGTACAAATTGATTGTTCTCATTGATTGTTGTCACAAATGATAGGGCATTATCAAGCTTATCGATTAGGAAACTGATCTGTCCAAAGAATCAAAGCCATATCTGCAGAATAGACATTGGTAATTTTAAAATTACTTTGGGCAGCCAATTGGAATATCTGTAAATTCCACTAAACTAACTCAATTTTGTGCTCAAATAATGCTAAAATTGTTGAGGTTTTGAGCTTGCTGATCACTTCTTGGCAGCAATATTAGAGGAAACCCCCTTTGCAAATCCACTGATGCAGAGGAACCATATTGATAAAGTCATATCTCATTATTTCGTGAGATATCATAAATTATTCTTCTTGAAATGATATAACATCACACATTGAGGTAAGTCCTATAATAAATACATCAAATTGGGAATCAAGTACTCCAAGGAAATAAATATTCATCTGTAATCGGTTTACTTCTAATTATTTCTTTCATGATTAAGTAAGATGCAATTACCAACTGTTAATGAGTCTTTTTGTGTAGTTTCAAGATATGACAAAGTTGCGTTAATTTGTTCTTTGCACTGAATCTTAAAAAACTTTCCAAGAGTTTGCCAGACTTCATAATCTGTTTGACACGAGATCACATGACCAAGCGTAGTCTTAGAGGTTGAACAAATTCAGTAAACCGACTGTGTGCAAAACTGATCTGAATGCATCCAACCTTGAAATTCAGTATAGATGGAATTGTGAAATACTCTCTATAGAACCTTCTGTAGATTTAAATTGAACATATTTTGAAGGACAGGGTACAAGAATCCTCCAAATCATAGGCTTGAATTGTTGTATATATCTCTGATTGCTAAAAGGGGTAGTCGTTTGTAGTGAATTTTGGTGAAAGAGAGTAAAGTTACATCAATTTCTGAATGTATTACAGCTCTTGTTTAGTATTATCTAATAATTTCGAAATATTTATGTTTCATTAAATACCCTTCAAAAGTTCTTTATTGGTTTTGCAGGAAATGAAAGTGATGCAACAACACAAGAGAAGGAAGGTACCTTAAGATACTGCCACCGATAACTGATCTGCAATAGCAAAGGGTATAAAAGCTTTAAGAAATTTATAGTGACAGTAATTATATATATCTACTTGAGTGTCTTTCTACAGGAGTATAGTTACAATTTCTTCTGTAAAGAAATAACATTGGATTCTTTTTCATATATTTATCGAACTAAAGAATAAGGACATGCTTTAATTATCAAAACGACAAGTTTGTCTGCTCTCATGTGAGAAGTGATTATCCTCGTAAATGCTTTCCGAAATGCTGGGTTTGATCTTACAATCAGGTTCTTCACGGTTACTTTCAGAAAGAGGCAATGCTCTCCAAGATAGATTGTTTTGGTTTTGCTTTTCTTTTTCTTCTCATTATTTCCTGTCCATGGATTTATCTTTAGTGATTTTGGTTTTTAGGCTTCTGATGAAATAAGCTATGCCACTGGATGCTATTAGGCAGACCATTGGCTAGAGAACTAAACCCTGTGAAGTGACAATGCAGTGTTTAACTTTGTCAATGCATTGGTGGACCTGTTGTGGGCATTTGAGCTTCGAGCCACTGCTTCATGGGTTTTCAAATGCAATCAAGAAGAGCATTTATCACCGTGATGTCTTAAGGTATGTCCAATGAGCCCAATTTAGAATATAGTTTGGAATATGAATGTTAATACCCATATGTGTTGCTTCATGTGTTTCCCGCCATAAATGCTTCATGTGTTTCCCAATAGGCAATTAAGAAGAGTATTTATCACCATGATGTCTTCAGGTATGTTCTAGTGGATCCATTTTAGAAATTATTTGCATTGCTTGTCTATCACGGTAAAAAAATTGGGTTATAGCACCAAAAAAAAGGGTTAAAGCTTCATTTATGTCAAGAAATGATGAGAGAGTTTGCAAGTAACCAACACGTTTGAATGGGCTGAAAAGAGTTAAAGCTGATTTCTGCCATGAAATGTTCAGAGTCTGTGATAATTTCTAATATTTGTTTACTTAATAAGAGAGAAAGAGGAAGAGAGCTGAGCGGCACACACACACACACACACACACACACACAGACACACACACACACACACACATAGTTTTCAGCCTCCAATGTGTTGAGCTTATTTCTGTTATTTACACACACACACACACACACACACACACACACACAGAGAGTTTTTAGCCTCCAATGCGCGCGCGCACGCGTACACACACACACACACACACTTAGTTTTCAGCCTCCAATGTGTTGAGCTTATTTCTGTTATTTACACACACACAGAGACACACACACACACACACACACACACACACACAGACACAGAGTTTTCAGCCTCCAATGCGCGCGCGCGCGCGCACACACACACACACACTTAGTTTTCAGCCTCCAATGTGTTGAGCTTATTTCTGTTATTTACACACACACACAGAGACAGTTTTCAGCCTCCAATGCGCGCACGCGCGCACACACACACACACACACACTTAGTTTTCAACCTCCAATGTGTTGAGCTTATTTCTGTTATTTACACACACACACACACACACACACACTTAGTTTTCAGCCTCCAATGTGTTGAGCTTATTTCTGTTATTTATTTTTTAATTTTTAAATATCATTTTGGGCACAGTTTTCAGCCTCCAATGTACACACACACACACACACACACTTAGTTTTCAGCCTCTAATGTGTTGAGCTTATTTTTGTTATTTATTTTTTAATTTTTAAATATCATTTTGGGCACAGTTTTCAGCCTCCAATGTACACACACACACACGCACGCACTTAGTTTTCAGCCTCCAATGTGTTGAGCTTATTTCTGTTATTTATTTTTTAATTTTTAAATATCATTTTGGGCCTAATAATTGGAACTGATGCCAATCCAGGCTTGCTAGGCAGAGGATTTCATCCCAGTAAAGAGGATTTTGATAGTGGAGTTGATGATCCACAAAATCCAAGACATTATATAGTTTGGAATATGAATGTTAATACCCATATTAACCCAGAATTTGTTGTTAGTTTCAAGATTGCTTCGAAAGAAGAAGGTGATCTATTACTCCTTTAGAGTTTTTTGTTACTTTTAATATATTTTAATTTTTTGTATATCTACATTTTAAGAGTGCTACTAATCAACAAATTGGTCATCTCCTGGATGGTGCATGGCAAGCAAATTTTGGAGGTTTGGAAATAACAAATTGACCTCACTTATCCCTGGCCACAATTCCAGCCTTCGAACTTGCCAATCTGGTATGATTATTATCAGCACTCTGTTCGCAGTTTTTTCTAGTTTGCTTTATTTATTTATTTATTGTTACATTTTTCATTATATCACTTTAAATTGTTTAGACGAAATGCCATTTTGACTCCAAAAGATGACTTTTTTTTATGTTCTAAATGGCTTTTACTACTATGATTCCGCTTTAAGGTGTTTTGAATCAAGAAATTGATTTTTTTTGTTGCAATAATGATCTTGCATTTTGAGGTTGTGTTTTGTTGCATAATTTTATTTGAAGTGGAAACAAATTGATAAGCTTATTGCAGTGATGATATTGTTACACTAGCTAATTCATGCTAATAATTATTATACAATTGTTGTCACTTGTCTCTCTCTGAGTTTGAGAAATCCTGGGCCACTAACTGCTAAGGGCTTCTTTTTGTTCTAAAGTAGTGTTGTATCATATGTGAGATGTTATTTTGTTCTGCCTGTTCTTTGTTTCTATAGTATTGGTGTATCATAAATGAGATGTAAGCAAATTTGATGCTGTCAATTATCTCTTTAAGTTCAAGAATTAGGCAGAATTTTGCCCAGAAAAGTGAGCTCTAATTGCTGCAGATTCCAATCAGTTTTCTGGGCTGGATGTTGCTTGATATTTGCTCATGAAACTAGCATTATTGACAGAATGTGATGGATACTGCGTGATGGACTGCCTAAGATCAAATTTGCTTTAACTAACATAAGTCTTCTGTCAACTTCAATGGGTCTGCATGATGTAAATTTGAAAATATTTGCCTTCTGCAGTCCAAAGGCAATTGGGGGAATCGCATCAAATAACCAGACTAGGAAGCTTAATAAGTACATATTTAACTTTTTTAGTATTGATCTGTGGCTGCATGCTTTTTGTCTAACATTTCAAGTGTGGCTGCTTCATGGTGTGCAATGAACTTTCAGTTTCATCATTTGAGCTTAGTTAACATTGAAATAGTAGTAAGGCAGGGAATTTATCATATATCTTGGTAATATGTGGACCTCAGTGCTTTTCTGCCACTACTTTTAATTGGCCGGAGAGCAGGGACATACTTCTTGGTTTGTCTAGACTGTTTCTTTAATAGTTGCACTAATTTACATGAATGCATCAAGTAATTGGTCCAATCATTAAATTCATTCCCCAATAAAATTTCTTTTAAGATGTTTTGATGTTAATTTTTCTCTTAAACCTCTATCATTTACAGAGAATAGTGTATAACTAGTAAATTTCTTTGCACTGACCAAGCAAAGTTTTGTTTGACATAACTATTGGTTTTCTACTTTGTTATTGCATTTATTGCTTATGAATTCAAAATTCTGTTTTATAACGGCAATAGTAATCTGGGATTCTGGTGGTAGATTACTGAAATATTATATTTTTTTTAATTTTTGAAATATTATACTTGGCGGTCAAAAACCGTCAAGTATATATTTTTTTAATTTTTAAACCTATTATACTTGGCGGTCAAAAACCGCCAAGTATAGTTAGGTGCATATTTGGCGCTAAAAACTGTCAAGTATATATTTTTTAATTTTTTAAAAATATTTATACTTGGCGGCCAAAAACCGCCAAGTATAGTTAGGTGCATATTTGGCGCTAAAAACTGTCAAGTATATATTTTTTTAATTTTTTAAAAATATTTATACTTGGCGGCCAAAAACCGCCAAGTATAGTCATGTGCATACTTGGCGGTCATAAGACCGCCAAATATGTTAAATTGATCATATTTGGCGGTGCCATTGGTGGCGTTTTTAAGACCGCCAAATATATACAAATTTGACGGTCAAAGACCGCCAAATATGGCATTTTTTCTTGTAGTGCGCGAAGTTCATTGAGAAGAACATCATATGCGGATTTGGGGTACCACACCATGTCGTGACTGGCAATGGGGCTCATTTTCAGGCTGAGACTAGGGCTTTGTTCGAGAAGCATGGAATTGAACACCATAAGTCGTCTCCATACCGGTCACAAGCCAATGGGATGATAGAAGTAGCTAATAAGAACCTCAAGAAGATGTTGGCCAAGGTGGTACAGACATATAAAAATTGGGCAAAGAAGTTGTTGTTTGTGTTATGGGTTATAGAACGACACCCAGAAGTTTGACCAGCATGACTCCATTCTCGTTGGTCTATGGTTTAGAAGCGGTCCTACCAATTGAGATAGAAATGAAATCAATGAGAGTTCTGATTGAAGCAGAAGTTCTTGAAGAGAAGTGGGTTCGTAATAGACATGAACAATTGGCTTTGATTGATGAGAAAAGAATGAAGGCCAGGTATCATATGCAGCTATACCCAAAATGGGTTGCTCGAGCCTTTAACAAAAGAATAAAGGTAAAGAAGTTCAAAGAAGGAGAGTTGATCCTCAAGCAAGCGAGACCAGTTGTGTTTGATCCAAGAGGGAAGTTTAAACCAAACTAGGAGGGTTCACTTGTTGTGACGAAGCTCATGTCCGGTGAAGTCGTCATTTTATCAGGTATGGAAATGAATGAGTTCACTGAGCCCATCAACATGGATAGGCTAAAGAAATATTATGTATAAAAAAAAAAGTGAGAGGAAAAATAATTAATCAGAAAACCAGAAATGGATGATTAATGATAGGAGTTGTATCATTGTGCACATATTGTTCGAAGAACAAATATTGTACTTTTATTAATGAAATGAAACCATTTGGAACAAATATGCCTTTTGAAATGACTTATTATTTTGCATAACAATAGAAAGGAAACATCGAACATCTAATCTAGGAACTAATAATGTCACCTCCACCTCTTCGGTAGACTATGAATAGGCTTACTATATCACTCACGGCACAGTCTGGCTCGAATAACAGGATTAGGAAGAGAAGCCTGAAAGGTCACCTAATCCTCGTATTGGTCGTTAGTCTCAAAATCAGGATCATGGAATAGGTTTCTCTCAATGGAGCGATGTGCCCAGGAGTCTCTCACACACTTTAGGTGACGAGCAAATTGTCTTTCAGGATCGAAAGTAGTCGGTGAATCCATAATTTTTTGCTTCTGACCATACTGTCGATACAACCTGGCGGGATCATAGATTAAACTGTGGATGAAACCTGCTAGAGGCACAAATGCAATATATGTCCTCACAATCACATGCTCTAGCCTCCACCATGGACAGTGCCAGTGAATCTAAGTATCAGGAATGACTCGAAGTCAGTCAATCCAAGAGGAATGTCTCTCAAGTCTCCTTTTTGTATGAAGCCGGGGGTTGTAATGGAAATATCCCATTTAGGCATCGCTAGAATAGACAATCACTCTTTTAACCAAATCTGAGAAAAAGAAATAAAGAAAGATAAGTAAGAAGAAAAAAAAAGCCTGCTAAGCTAAAAACCGAAAAGGGTGGCTTAGGAAAAATTGAAGGCAAGCTCGCTAAGCTGAAAACCCAAAAAAGGGCAGTTTAGGCAAAAATTTGGGCATGAGAAAAAAAAAAAGAGCTCGCTAAGTTGAAACCTGAAAAGTGTGACTCAAGCAAAAGTTAAGGCAAGCTTGCTAAGTCGAAAACCCGAAAAGGGTGGTTTAGGTAAAAGTTAGAGCATAAAAATAAAAAAGATGAATCACGTAAGAAAAACCTGAAGAACCAGGAGACTGCCACTGAATCTCTGACTTGGATCCATCTTGACATGATCCAGCCCAATCAATGTCTCAACTAAAATCAAGGGAATTGTCATGAGACTAGCTGAGGAATGATGATCACAAGATGAAGATTTTCGAAACCGTCTGACGAACTATGCAAGAAGGCAGAATTGGAATAGGCGAAGCCTACTAAATGAAGCCATGTCCATCATCTTGAGCAAAGGCATGATGGAGAATAATGTCAGCCTACCACCCCTGGTATGAATGTCCATGGTGGAAATCGGGAAGTCGAAGAAGTGGGCAAGATCAGTTGCTAATGGTGTCTGGATAGTGGGAAGAGTAAGGCTCTCAGAACTAAATGAGTGATGACCAAGTATGGCTGAGAATTCCTCATATAGAGGGCAAAGCTCCTGCCTGTTGAAGTGGAAGACATGATCGTGAAAATCCTAGAAGGTTGTACAGTCCTTCAGAAAAGGGATGTCAAGCTTGACGTGACGAAGGAACTTCAGATGATAGAGGCCGACAGACTTAAGTCATTTCCAGTCCTCGTCCCTCAAAGGTCTTAGAAGAGGCTGGAAGATCTGGAAGGAAGCTTCAAAGATTTTGAATGACACGAAGAGATGTTAATGTAAAGGAGAAATCTCGAGAAACAAGAGATAAGGTGCAGAGAAGTAACAGGAAGAAGCAGCACTTAAATAATGAGCAAATCAAGACAGAAAAAGGGAAGAATCATTGGAGAATCATCGGTCGACAATCTAACTGTTGGTCGATTGTTGCATGACAGCTGACCGACTGTCAGAGAGCTACCCGACTATCAAATAATCGTTCGATGCTCTGATGGCTGGCCAGCGGCCATTAGGGCTAAACAGCCTATTAAGCCTTCCTCTTACACGATCCTTCGACTTTCAAAATGCATACCGACGAATCATTTCAAGCGAACGACTTCCAAATTTTGCAGTTTTATTCAAAATTGAATGAATGATGATGTAGAAATAAATTTGAATAAATTTGGATGTAAATTCAGTACGATACGCAAAATGTATGGAATAAAAAATAAAGAAGTTTCACTAAATCTTTGAAATTTATTTGATTCTAAATCATGAAAGTTCATACATGGAAGCAAAATAAACAAAGAAAAATCCTAATGAAAGCCGGTGATGACAGTCCTCACTTATCACCATCATTGTTAATATCAAAAGAGAAAGCAGCGACCTGAGCCTAAAAGCGCTCCACCTCACACTGTAGACGAGTAAAGAACTGTTAAGATAGAAATCATGCATATAGGAAGTATATGATGACACCTTACCTATACTGGTGAGACATTTGTAAGACATATCCATGCGAAGTGGCCTGCATACGAAAAACCCGTTCCATGGAAGATCATGGCACCTGCATTGCATTTGTATTAGTGATTAATGACAGAGATTTTGAGAAGAACAGTCAGGAAACTTACCAAAGTGGTCTCTTGTGGAACAAAAGGAAAGGGCATGTTCGGATCCTCAGTAATCACATGACTATGAATTGACCCATTGTCATCCCACATAGACAATGTCACTGGGGTAAGCCTGAAGATCACCGATCACGTGACTAGCCGAAAAAGTTGAGACAGCTGAAGAAGTTGGAGGAAGAGGTGGCTGCTGAGCCACCGTTGAAATAGAAGTCGAAGTGTTTGTGCCTGAAGAGGAGGCGCTCGATCTCTTCCCACGATGAACAGAAGAACTACACAAGTGACTAGACATTGTCGAAGGATGAGGAGTGTCATCAGTAGAACAGCCAGGCCTAGTAGACAATAGGGTAGCTCGAGCCCATTCGATATAAGGAGTCAACATCAATAGGAACCAGATAGTAGTCGAGTGAAACCCGTTCGTATAGACTGATACCCTTGGCTCCATGGCCAAGTAAGCTGAATCAATCATTAGAATCGGTGGCGAAGGAGGAATCAAACAGCGTGCAGGACCCTTAAACCAATCCCACATGTGGTCACCCAAATACCACATCATGTTGTTCACACAAGGAAGGAGGATAGGGTATAAGTTGAAAGGGGCAGCAATTCTTATAGCTGCAGACCAGTTCTCCTCAAGTCCCCACCACTCAGAATGAATCTGCAAAAGAATAAAAAAATGGGCATGGTAAGGGTATGGTATAAATGAAATACTAACTATAATTTCTTTGTTACCTTTTCCCAGGTCAACATGTGAATGTAGTCACGAAAGAAGTCTGGCTTATGAGATCTCTCAAGCTCTGCACGACGTGTAACCCACCTTTTCATTCGAGAAAAGAAGAATCCGTACAAACAGGAAAATGAGATGGTAGAACTCCTAACTCATACGCCTATATCTATCACGGATGGTACAGAATCAAAAATGGAAGTCATAAAAAATAAAACACAAAGGTGTGAAAAAGAAAGAAGTTACCTCAATGATTGCAGTTAATCTTGGGACCCTAACAATGCTGTGACAACCTGATCTAAACCAAAATACAGTTGGCCAAGATTAGCACAACCTCAATCAAAATATTTCAATTGATTAAGATCCTTGAGGGTAGAAAGTAAAGTCGAAGAAGTAGTGTTCGATGTATTGGCAAAAAGTGTCATACCCAGTAGATAAACTATGAAGCTGCGAGCATACTAGTCCACTTCAACTGGAGTCAGATTGGACCTCCGTTTCCAATATTCATGTAAGGGAGCATATCAAATGGAAACATTACTCTTGAGCTTTACCTCACACTCAAGAAGATCCTTGATCAATGTATGCTAATCCGTCGAATTTGTAATACAGGCGTTGATAGGAATCGATTGATCGCTGCATGGAAGACTGGTTAAGGCAACAAAGTCCAAGGTCATAATCATCATCTCACCAAATGAAAGATAGAATGTGTGGGTCGTACCCATCCACCTCTCACACAAAGTGGCTAAATCCCGACGATCAGTGTACTGCTTAGCACGCAGAAGAAAAGTAATAAACTCATAGAATCTGGCATCGATGATCTTTCTTCTAACTGCATCATTCTCTATCTTTAAGAACCAACTATCGGCTTTAGAAAATGCCCCACACATTTGGTTCTCATGATAATCCTAGAGCAAGAAATTGAAGTTTCTACATGAATGCAAGCCTAAACACATTCGTGGAAAATAGAAAAAGTAAAGAACGAAGAAATTGTGTACCAGATTGATTATATAAGAAGCCACGTCGTAGACAACCAGCATCTCTTGATCTCTCAGAAGACCCCTTAATGTCGATTTCTAGACTGGATCAGTCTCATTCAGGTCAAGGTGGATTGGATGACCCACCACTAGAAAGAAGAAGTTGAGACGAACATGTAGGAAGAAACTGGGAGCGAATCAGATGTAAAACGAAGAAGTTATGCTCGAGTGAGGGTGCGAGACGATGAGCGGGCTTTATAGAAACCCTCATTCGCTAGGCGACAGTCAGACAACTGGGCAGCTATTGACCAACTCCTAGGAGGCGGTCAGATAGCCGACGACTATTAGACAGCCGGCCAGCTATCCCCAAAATAAGTGGCCAAACGAAAAAAGAGGAAAGAAAAGAAGAAAGAAAGAAAAAAGAAAAAAGAATGAGAAGAAAGCAAATAGAGAGAAAAAAAAGAAAAAAAAGAAAAGAGAGACAAAAGAGAAAATGGAAGAGGGAGAAGAGAGAGAAAGAAAGAAGAAAAAAGAGAAAAAGAGAAAAAAAAAGAAATTCCTCATCGACCATAAGACATTTCTGATGAAATCAGTGACTAATGCTCGACCATACAATGATTTAGTAACTCATAAGGAAAGAAGACCAACCTTAGTTAATAGAATCTTTTATCAGAATCACGTGGAAGAATTGGTAAAAAAAACTAGAAAGCAATTTGTTGAAGAACACACCAAATGAGGTAAAAATTTGAATTGATTTTGCATCATCAAGAAATTTTTGAATTCTCCACGAACTTGCAAAAACAAATGAAAGAATCCACAATAAGTCCAAGAATCCAAAACTCCCCAGTGAAGAAAATGGTGAATGCAAGAGAAGTCGAGAATGGAGAATGTCAGAACATGATAAATCAAAAGATTTTCCCCAGTGGATTAAAAGGAATCAAGAATAGAAGCTTGGGCATGAAACCCATTGAATATGAAATCTACAGTAGACTAAGGAAGCATGAAGAATACTCAGAAGAGGGACATGAAACCTAACAAATGCAAAACCTGAAGAGATCAAAGATGAATAAAGAATACTTAGTCGAAGGCTCAAAGAATAAGAAGGTCTGAAGACCATAAAACAGTGCATGATAGAAGTTTTCTCGATAGGCATGCATTAGAAGGAAACCCTAAGAACTAGGTGCACTTAAGACTGTTTTAAGCCCTTAAAACAGACACAAGCCCTAAGAAGAGGCGCACTGAAGAGTGTTGAAAATCCTAAGAAGCAAGTGCACTTAAGAATGTTTTAAGCCTTTAGAAACGGCACAAGCCCTAAGAAGAGGCGCACTGAAGAGTGTTGAAAACCCTAAGAAATAGGTGCACTTAAGAGTATTTGAAACCCTTAGAATAGGTGCATAGAAAAGTGTTACCAGACCCTAAAAAGTAGGTGCACTAAAGAGTGTTAGAAACCTTAAGAGGTAGGTGCACCGAAGAGTGATTTCTAATAAGCATCATAAGGATGCTTCCTTACCCTTGAATGGGTACATCTTCCCTTAGATGCGTGTATTAGCCCTTGAATGGGCACATATGCCTTTAGATGGGCACACTCACCTTAGATAGGCATGTTCACTTTTGGAAGGGCACCTCAGCCCTTGAATGGGCACACCCGCCTTGGATAGGCATATCCACCCTTGGATGGGTATATCAGCCCTTGAACGGGCACATCCGCCCTTAGATGGGCACATTAGCCCTTGAACGGGTACATCCGTCCTTAGAAGGGCATATTAACACTCGAATGGGTGCACCTTTTTGTGGGAATAGAAGAAGAGAGAGAGATGATGAGAAAGTCTGAAAGAAGGAGGACAAAGCCGAGGATGTTGAGACAGAAGAAAGAAAGACGAAGCAAGAGTACTTTGTCAAATTTTTTGTCTCACAAACATACTCCAAAGTAGGGGTAAGCTATAGACACTCAATTTTTGAGGCTCGATGATAAAATGAAGATGAATGTTGAGCAAATGAAATGACCAAAATGCCCGTGAGAGTCAAGAAGAGAAGGGTAAGAAGAAGTTGGTGAAGGGCCTCGAAAACTAACACATGACTTTGAAAAATCATAAAAACTAATCCAAAAGGAATCTTATGATAAGTCACATACCGTTACGAAGCTACAGATGTCTAGTTTTTTTTAGAAATTTACAGATCATGAATCAAAGTTGAACTTGAAAAGTTATGCATGATTGAAGGGATGAAGGTCTGAAAGGACTACATCGAAAGATAACAAAACTGGAAAGGGGCTACGAGAAATTGATCGATTGACCATCAGATAGCCACCTGACAATCCAAGACAGCCGCCCAACCATTTAATAGCCACCCAACCATTGGCCAATGGCTGGGCGTCCATCAGATGGTCGCCTGAACCTTGTTGGGTTATTTTCGGAAGTTAGCTTGAAAAACTTCCTTTTTCGTCTACACCCCTCTACTATATAAACCCCCTTCCTCTCACTTTGTAATACACACCGATTCTCGAATACAATCATCTCTTCTCCCTCTTAGAGACAAGCTCAAGAATTTGAGAAGTCTTTTCTAGTATAATTATTATTTTTAGGAGTTCTATAGCTCTAGACCCGGAAAGGGTACATCTTGAGAGCAAAATTCTCTCCTCCCTCCTATTCTTTCTTTTACTTTTCTTGCTTAGAAAAAGCATGACTAGGGTTTTATTTTATGCTTAGGACCATGTTTAGGGTTATTATGAATTGTTCTAACCCAATTTGTTTTGCAAGATGGATAAGCATGTTGAGGTAAGTCCACAATCCTTCTTTAGAATCATGCTTAGGAATTTATTTTCTTTGCGAATGCTTAGAATCATGACTAGAAGAACATGTATAGAATCATGCTTAAGAGCACATGATTAGAATCATGATAGGAAAACTTATTTTCTTTGATGAATGCTAGGAAATAGCATAGAATAGGTAAGAATTATCGTTTTGCCCTTGAACACCATGATTGATGTTGGATGTTTGAATTAGACTAGAATATGTCATGAATGCCATGCATTAGGCTAGAATATGCCATGAGAATCATGTTTTAAGCTAGAAATGCCATGATACTTGATATGAATTATGCTAGAATAGCTATAGGTAGAATTGCCATGATAGAATTTATCAAAATCTAGGCTAGAATGCCATGATATTAGATTATGGCTTTGTTTGATTGTTTATGAATGTATGAATATATCATGATTAAAAGTGTGATTGTATCATGCCATGAAGTGATGGTGGACTCATATTGATGGTGAGGGACCATCACTTAGAATGAATACTTGAATGAAATGAATATGTATGTTGAGACTTGATAGACATTAAATAGACTCACAAATGATGGTGAGGAATTCATTATCTATCGAGTCTCACCTTGAATATCTATGATATATACGATGAATTGTATGGATCAGATATAGAATTTACTTTTTTATTGAATAACAATTGTTGTAAACCTCTCCCATTCCCCCATGTTTGAAAGAAAATGTAATCCATTCTCCTTCCTCTTTCTTTGTAATCATTTCACATGCCTAACAAAGATAAAAAGGAAGTGTGTGCATAAAACGAACAACGCTAAGTGAACTAGGTAACAATACAAGATATTTCTATTTGATATTTCTCAAGTGGAGGTCAGATTTACATCCGAGTGGGTTGAAGGACTTATACCTAATTTCCTAAACCCATCTCGGAAGGGATGAGGGTAGTTTAAGTCCCGAAGCGAGGGATCGGATTGCCCCCATTCATTCCTAATTGAATAATTGGGTGGCAACTCTTTTCTCCAGATGTGTCCATGGTCATTTGTGTTCCCTTAAGTATCGAAAGAGGCTTTGACATAGTGTCGTGGTCGCAAACGCTCTGGCAGGATGAAAGCCCCGTTTACAATTAGGTCTCATTGAGACCGACTCGCACATCGTGCTGTTTCTATTCCTCTAGGTGTTGAGCTCATTTCTTTTGTAGTAACCTCAATATGAAATACTGCATTGGGACTCTACAAAACCCGATCACTTCTAGACTTTGCTTTGTTTTGGATTATGCTTCCTGCAAGAAAATAATTTATGCTTTATGTATGCATGCTCTATGCTTATGCTAAATGTGTATGCCTCTTGGGCTAGGCCATCATTGAGGGTTTGGATCGACTTCAAGCCAGCTTGTTCTTCTTATAAAAGGATACTAAGGATTACTCAGTGGTGAGCAAGGGGAGACTTTTGGTATAGCGAACTCGTGCAATGAATCTTAGAATGCTCAAAAGAATCTTCTAGCGAATAGTCAGTCTACCTATTTTAAGCACCATTTTTTATGCTTCCTTCGAGATGATTGAGACAATTCCATCTGCCATGATTTCCAAGATGGTTAGGGCAATTCTTTACCCCCTGTTTCTTTTCTTTTCTCAAGATGATTAGGCAATTCTTTGCCGCCTTTATGGAGAATTTAGTACTATCTTAGGGAATTTCTTCATCTAACTTTAAAGGCATTATTCTTGCTTCTTTTTAGACATCCATGCTAAATGAAATGGCTAACTTCTTCCATATATCTTGCTTCTTCACTGTTGGTGGCAAGGTTAGCTTCTATGATGGAAACTGTTGGCAGATTTTCTTCCTCTTAGCTTGTTTTCAACACACCTAATATCCTTAATAACTTGGAATGCTAAATGTGAGTTATGCATCAATTTGATTCACATTTGAATTCGTCAAAGATTTCTCAAATTTGATAGCTCAAAGCTAATGCATTGACATCGTGACTATTCACAATTTCGATGCTAATGCCAGAATAATTGCTTCACTCAAGATTCTTCATGAGTGTGTATAGCCAATCATACTTCACTTGTTAAGACTTGGATAGCCTTAGGCAACTAGAAACTACTGATCAATCTCTAAAGATAGAAGGACTAAAATAAGCCCACTTTTCAGACTACTCTCTATTAATGTAGGCTCACCACAATATCAAGGATCATTAGGTCTTTATCAAGCTTGTAATCTCAAGCTTGGGTCAAGGCATGATAAGGAAATTATAAGGTTAACTTCCTCATAGTCATACAACCATTCTAGGTATTAATTGAGAGCATCAACTCATTTTCATCACCATGTTTGTTTCAATTTTGAATGGCTACACCTCTAAAATTTAAGTCTTCATCCACCACGTTTGCTTTGCTTTTGATTTTGAGTGGCTACACCACTAAACATTATAAGCAATGGGATCAATACTTTTCTTTTCTTTTTTCTTTTTCTTTTTCTTCTTCGAGCTCAAAATTTCAGAAAACTTATCAAATTCCTTTTGTTAAAGCATGGCTCTCAATGCTTTTTGTTTCTATAATATTCATATGCTATGAGTGAAGGGAACTATGTAGGAAATTTTTTTTAGCGTTAGGATAATTTTTGTAGTTTGAAGAAGAAAAGGCTTGATTAGGCTCAATGGGTACACTAGGGACAATGAAGTAAGCATAGGTGGGCTTGAAAAGCTCAATCGATCCAGAGAATGCCTAAATCACTTCCCTCATGTTGTGAAGCATAGGATTTCGCCTCGAGTGGTGATTGAGTGGGTTCTAAAGTCTTATGAGATCTCAACACAAAGCTTTATTCGCATAAAGCTTATTTAAGTGATAAATAGTTCCATATTCATGGCTATTGTACTCAAATGTTGAAGAAATCAAGAATGAAACTCATCAAGAAAAAAGTGTCAAGCATGCAAATAACAAATATCTCATGTATTACCAAAGATTTATTTCCAATGAGTATCTTGATTTGATCAACAATCATCAGAAGAACACACAACTCATATGTTTTGAGTTCAAACATCAAAATAGCATTTCAAAACATCATTATTCTTTCTCTAGGGCGGGAATTCTTCCATTGTCGATCAGGTCTTGTATCTCATGTCGAAGGCGGTGGCAATTATTAGTAATATGGCTAGTTTGTTACTGAAATCACAATATTCGTGATGCTTATGGTTGACTTGTTGTAGGGGTGGCAATTTGGGTCACAACATACGAAGACGACCCGAATACAAAACGAACACGATACATGATTAATAAATGGGTTGAATTCGTGTTGAGGGTGTTCAGCACGCCAACCCGTTTAATGACATGAATAGTTAAATATATCTTGTCAATCTTTAACATGCAATCTCATTTAATGATATGAATTTTTACCTACTTACAACATATATATTATAAAATTGAAAAATTTTGCATTATAAAGTAAATTAATTTACATAATAGTAAATTATGATGATTTTAATATTTTTTTTATACTAACAAATATTTATATTCTAAAAATAATTTTAATTGATATAAATATATAGGATATGATATATTATGCATAATTAGGTTAAAGAATTAAGTAAATTATGTGAACTAACTATGACATGATTAGAACATGTGGGTGACACATTTAATAACCGTGTCAAATCCATATTTTATGTCTTGACATGAATAATTAAATAGGTTGGTACGCATGACATGAATTGCCACCCTTAGCTGGCCATGGGTCTTGTACAATGTAGACATTGAATTTTTTAGGCTCAATGATGAAATGAAGATGAATGTCGAGCGAAAAAAGTGACCAAAATGCCATTGGAAGCTGAAGAGGAAAGGGGTGAGAAGAAATTGACGAAAGGACTTAAAAATTGACAAGTGACTTAAACAATTCACAGAAATTAATCTAGCATGATTCTGTTGATAAGTCATATACCATTACGAAGCTACAAATATTTAGTTTTCGTAGAAATTTATGGATCACAAATCGGAGTAGAATTTGAAAAATTATGTACAATCAAACATATGAAGGTCAGAAGGGACTACTCTACAAAATTGTAGAATAGAAAGGTTCGGAGTGCATGCCCGGTTGTTGTGTTAATGGAAATGGAAATCTTTGATTGGGACCTTCCATTTTTGCTCAACTTCCTTTTCACTTTCAACTTCTCTTATATAAACACCCTCCTCCTCACTTTGTAACACACATAAACATCCAAAAATCCTCTCTCTCTCTCTAGGACACACTTGTGAGAATTCGAAGGAGTCCTTTCTAGAATAATATTTTTTCGGCGTTTTATATTGCTCTAAACCCGGAAAGGATACATCCTAAGAGTAGTTCTCTCCTCTCCCTCCTATTTTCTTCTTTAATTTTCTTGCTTAGAATTAAGCATGTTTATGTTTATTTATGCTTAGAATAAGCATGTTTAGGTTTTTTTTTTTTTTTTTTGCTAAGAAGCATGTTTATGGGTTATTATGAATTGTTCCAACCCCTATTTGTTTTGCGAGATCGATAAGAGTGTCGAGGTAAGTCTTCTCTCCTTTCTTTATTAGAAACATGTTTAAGAGTTTATTTTCTTTGCGAATGCTTAGAATCATGCTGAGGAGCACATGATTAGAATCATAATAGTAGAACTTATAATTGCTTTGATATATGCTAAGAAATGGCATAGAATAGGTAAGAATTATCATATTGCCCTTGAATGCTTGGATTAGGCTTGAAGACCTTGTTTGATTTCAATTGTTTGAATTAGGCTAGAAATGCCACGATTAGGATAGAATATGCCATGATAACCATGTTTAGGCTAGAAATGCCATGATAATATGAATTGATATGAATTATGCTAGAATAACAATAGGTAGAATAACATGATAGAATTATCAAATCAAGGCTAGAATGCCATGATACTAGATTATGGCTCAATTTGATTTTTGAATGTCTGAATATTTTATGAATATATCATGTTAGAAGTGTTGTTGTATGATTCCTACAAAGTGATGGTAGACTCACATTGATGGTAAGAAACCATTACTTAGAATAAATGCCCAATTGAAAGTAAGAATATAATTGTAGAGATTTGATAGATGTTGAATAGACTCATATATGGTGATGAGGAATTCATCATCTATTAGGTCTCGAATAGACCATTTGTGTTTAATATTTGAATATGTATTGTGGATGAATGTATATTTTATAAAATTTATTTTATTGTTGAAGAAAAATGTAATCCTCTTCCCTTTCTCCCATGTTTGATGGAAATGCAACTTTATTCTCCCTCTTCTTTCTATAGATGATATACAACTGTTATTTGATTGAATAATCACCTCACATGTCTAATATAGATTAAATGGAATGTGTGCATAAAATCAAGAACTTAAGTAGACTATGTAATAGCGACTATGTAATAGCATGAGCTATTCTAATTTGATATACCTTAATAGAGGTCATATTTTGATCTGGGCGAGACAAGTGGCTCGTATCTAACTTCCTAAACCCATCTTTGAAGGGATAAGAGTAGTTTAGGTCCTAAAGTGAGGGATCAGATTACCCCTATTCATTCCCAATCGAAGACTTGGGTGGTGACTCTATTTCTTTAGACGTGCTCATGGCTCATTTATGTTCCCTTGAGTCTCAAAAGAGGCTTTGACATAGTGTCATGGTCACAAACACTCTAGCATGATAAAAGCTCCATTCATAGTGGCGACTCTATTGGGAATAAGAGAAGTTGATTCTGATGGGATATCAAATTCTAATGCCTCATGTTGGTATAATGAGTCTTTACATCATAACACTTTTGCACACAATGAGCACGAACTGCCTGAACTAGTCATGTGGTATTGGCATGAGAAGTCTTTGGCTCCATCCGACCCCTAGATGACTCATGTTGGCGTCACCACCTTTGAGCACATGCCATTGAATTGGTATAAAAATAGCTTGGCTCAAAGGGACATCTCTCGCTCGAAGGAGCCCAGACTATTGGACCTTTAAGGCTCAAGCCCATATAGACGACTCTAGAAATTTCCAATATGATGAACATCTAAAACCCATGTTGAAATGCATGTCTACAAAAATATAAATTCCCATGACTAGAATAACATCGACATGAACTTATGAAACCATGAACGAATGCCATAGGTTAAATCACCCATAAGAACAGTATGGGTTAACTTTGTCAATCATGGCTACTTGAAAGCCACCCATGTAAGGAATTTCTCCAACCTTCACACTTAATGTAGCTGGTCATTGAGACTGCATGAATGGTTACAATCTCCCCCATTCATGTTGAATCGAATCTTTTGATGTAGGGTGGAAGAAACTCTACCAAGCGGATGGAACCATGCTTGTCCCAACAAGGTAGCAAATATGACTGGAATGTCAAGAACTATGAATTCTGTCATGACTTCAATTGGCCCAGTCTTCGTTAAGGCTTTGAAAATCCCAATAGCACTCCTCTTTGAGTCATCGTAAGCCTTGATCACCATCTCACAAGGCACAAGTTCATCTTCATTAGCACAACATTATCCACCATGATGCAAGGAGATGTCTTCCTACCAATTTTGACGGAGATGAATAATGGCTTATTATAATTCCCCCGTTCGAAAGTTAGATCTTTATCAGTGAAGGTGATTTTACCCCTCTCTTTTAGCCCCTTGGGTGCTCTCCCAGTCATGGCGGTCAACATTTCACTAGCAGTAGTAGCCATTGATATCTCTACCTTAACCAAAGCTTTTGCCATGGCTTCTCTATGCTTTTTGGATGATATAAGCAAATCCCAAATGCTAGCATTTGCTTGAGTCTTCTTAAGTTGCTTGATCACTAGATCCTCTTCTTCTTTCGTTTCTTCCTCTTTGGCAACTTCTTTGCCCTTCTCCACTATCTTCTCAACTGGTTTCTCCTTTTCTTTTTCATGGTAAAATCCACCAGTCCTTGTCACTCCTTGGACATTCTCTTTCTCACCTCTGAGTGTTTCTCCTTCATGTGTTTCCTCAACTCTCCCTTCTTTTTCTTCATCGCTACTAAAGTCAGCCAAAAAGTTTGAAAGGGTCTTGACTTTAGGGATATCATCCCAAATCCCCATAACTCTCACTTCCTTACACCTTTTAGGCAAATTCTCTCTTCTCACAACACTCCCATCTCGTTTCCCTTTCTTAGCTTCACTACCCTTTTTCACCTTGAGTCTTCTAGATGGTGGGCCTTTTCTAGCCCCTTTTCTAGCCATCCACTTCTTGGCAAAGGCACTCTATGGTGTGGACTTCCCTTTAGCAAATGTCACTTCTTTTTCTTCCTCTTATTGTGGCTCCTCTTTTTCTAATAAATTAGTTCTAAGCTTCGCTTGACTCCCTTCACTACAATATTAGTCCATCCACCCTTCTTGGTGTGAATCCTAACTACTAAAGGAATGGGCTCGTCCCCCATCCTCTCAATAATCTCCTTGGGCTCTTTTTCTTTAGGTTCCTTGATGCGTTTGAAACTAGCAAGTATACTAGTCGCACAAGTAATAAAGTGATAAGTAGATATCGTTCCCACGAGGATTGATTCTAATTGAATTTGTTATTTTCCAGCAATAATAAACTAAACAGGGGGGGTTTTGTTGATTGATTAACTAAACTTAATACGAAAGCAAATGAAGAATAACACAAAGCAAAGTTAAATGGAGTGAAAAATCAATGAGAGACACTTGGTTAATGAGTTCATTCTCTGCCACAAGATATGAATTTGTGAATTAACATAGAATTGTAATCCAATTACAGCATTGAAGTTATCAACCGTAGATAACAACAAGCTCTGTTATCCCAATCTTTCCTTACTTTGTTGTTAAATAAAACAAGCTCTTTATTTAATCTCTATCCATTAAACAACCTAGAACAAGCTCTCTAAGTTTAATTCAATGGAAGCATTACGATGAGAAAGATAGGTTGATCTAAGCAATAATCACACAAGTTCAGATTATTTAACCTAGGTTGTATTTTCCAATTGCAATCTCTGATCACAATTTTGCTACTAATGATTGGAAATTCATGACAATTACGGATCAAGATTTCTAATCTAGCAATAGACAACAACAGATTATATTCAGTTGGCCATTCCAAATACAATCAGTAAGCAATCATAAGCATTAGATATGGGAAAATACAAGCAACTTCAATTAGAGAATTGGATAACAATTTCTTACACAATCAACTCACAAAATCCATATCAAGGGCTTTGAAATCACCCTCAACCAATTCAGATTTAGTTACACATATTCAATCAGAATAACAAATACAATACAGAGAAATTCCAGAATTGAAAAGGAAAGAAAGAACTTAGCAAATTCTTTGAAAATCTTCTTTGTAGATGAATCTTCTGGGAATTGTAGTTCCTCCTCTTTCAAAATCTTCTTTCTCCTTCAAGAACTCCAAGGGATGAGAGAAATCCAGAAATGCAGCCTCCTCCCACGTTTTCCCCTCTTCAAGTTATGAAAATAAAACCCTAAAATGTGTTTAAATACTCTGCTACAGTAACGTGCTACAGTGTCCCGTATTATACATGCTACAGTGATTGTGGAATTACATTTCTACACTTCTCACACTGTTTTGATTACAACTTTCGGTACACTGAATGGATTCATAAACCGTAAATTTCTCCAGAAAAGTAGACTTCGAGAGCTTTTCAACGGTATATGATATGTCATCGGGTTCATTGTATATCAATACAATTAAATCCGAGAAGATGGTTGACTAGCAGAGGTGAAAATGAAGGGTTTTACTCCATTTTTGTGCAAGTTGCTCCAAAACTCCTACAAACATCAAAACCACACAAAAACATAAAAATACCAAGGAATATAGCAAAGAAACATGGACGAATTGATATGAAAATGATATATAAATAGACACTTATCAAATTCCCCCACACTTAGACTTTGCTAGTCCTCGAGCAACTACGACAATATGAAAATAAAACTAAACCTAAACAGAATCAAAAAAAAATTAAAACACACAAATGTTTTCATCTTGCAAATAGGCCTCAAAGATTGTACTTAATTATAACCCAAGGAAAACTTCAAAATAATGCACTTGATCAAGAATTTTATCTCAAAGATTAGTTTCGCTTCACTTCAATTCCTCAAGTGTGTGTGTGTAGAGCCATTCTCACCTAATCACTTGTAACCCGGATGAGTTTATGCATAAAAATGAATCATATTTAATATTGAAGATGTGTGTATAAATGAACTCCATAGGCCTGCTTTTCAAGTCACTCTCCACTAATGTAGACATGCACAACACCAAGGATCAAGTAGGACTTTATTAAGCTTGTAACGTTTGGCTTGGGTGAAGGTATGATAAAGGATAATAATTTGGCTCAAATCACCCACAAACACATAAATCATTCAAGACTATGTAGAGCTCAAACCTATAACACAACTTCATTTCAATTCACCAGGTTACTCCCCCAAACTTATTTAGAACACTCAATCTTTTTTTTTTTTTTTTTTTGCAGAAAACAAAAGAAACTATACCCTCACACTTTGTTGTTTCATTCTTTTTAAGAACACTTAAGGGTATAGATCTTTTATTCTTCTTCTTTGTTCTTTTTTTTCTTTTTTTTTTTTTACACTTTCCTCCCCCACACTTAAACAACACATTGTCTTCAATGTGTAAGTACGTGGACGATAAGTACAGATTGGTTTTTTTTTCTTTTTTTCTTTTTTTTTTCAAACACAATGGAACTCAGTTGCATTGCTCATGACACATCCCAACCTCCTCTAACTTCCCAAACCAGAACATAGCTCAAAATTTAATTGCGAATGATCTACATGCTCGTAGGTAAGGGATAAACTGTTTGGAACAAATTCATTTGAGGTTAGGAAATCTTTTAGTGAGTTAACAAAGAAAAAGGCTTACAGAGGCTCAAAGGGGTAACTAGGATCAATTTCAGTCAAGGTTGGCCATTAAGGCTCAAACGGTCCAAAGATGGCCTAAATCATTTCCCCAATGTTGCACAGCCTAGGATTTCGCCTCGAGTGACCATCAAAAAAGTTCTAGAATTCATTGAAATCTGAAGAAACATTTAAATTACATAACCTTTCTCTAAGTGAACAAATAACTCAGTGATAATAGCTCAGTGCTCAATGTTGCGCAAGGAATCAAAAGCAAACCGAAAACCAATAAACATTTCAAGCACACAGATCCATGCATCATTTATCATTTTCCAAGAGTTATTCTTAATTCAATCATTATCTTATCATCGACCCATAAAATGCAAGAAAAGAGGTACGTGGCATTGTTACACCTGAGTCAAGATTGTATATTTCAACAATCCTTAGGACCAGTAGCCGCAGACTTAAGGTTTCCAGCCTATATACCTTTATTATGAAGAACAAAACAAGAAACAAGACACTTCAAACAACATAAATAAACAAACTACAGATTTATTTAGAGAGAATGTGTTTCAAGAGTTAAGAAAACCCCATATTCTGCTATTCTCAGGTTTTTCCACAATTGTTTTTTTTGAATCGAAACTGATAAAGACAAAAACACATAACAACTCTAAATTACGCAAAACTAAACTCACTCATAAAATAACAAAGTCCAACAAGTCAGCAAACAAAAAACAAGTCAGTTAGAATGGGTCTAAAAAGTTTAGAAGTTAGCCTCCTTATTCAGCCATTATGGATTGAAGGGATCCAGAATGCGTTTCAAGAGAACTTAAACTTTTTAAGCCACCACTCTAAAAGCAAAGATTAGAAAATATTACCTGCAGTGAAAGAAACAACCTGACAAAAAACTCAAAAGAAATGACATAAAAAAAAACTCAAATAAACACAATAAAGAGAAAGTAAATGAAAATGAAGCAAACCAGCAGATAGAGATTACAGATGGAGCGTTAAATCCAGTTTACGCCTCTTATCGCCTTCTCCAAACCAATTTATCCGAGATATTGTTGGATCAGGTGAATAGACGAATTCTTGTAGTTTGTCAATTAACTCTCCTGCAGTTGAAGCTGTAAACAGCATTTTCCTTGCTGACGGTGAGATGAAATTTTTTTCTACAGCTTGATCAAGAAAGGACAACAAACCATCAAAAAAATTATGAACATTTAACAAACCAATGGGTTTCTGATGGATGTTTAGCTGTGCCCAAGAGGTGATTGAAATATCTCCTCTAATGTACCATAACCACCCGGCAAAGCTATAAATGCATTGGACTTAACAACCATATGTGCAATACGCTCATGCATACTAGAGACCTGTAACTCTTCCCCGATTGTGTTGCCTACGATATCTCGTACAGCGAATGGTTTAGGGATAATGCCGAGAACTTTGCTCCCTCCTAGGGATGCAGCTGTTGACACACACCCCATTAGCCCAAGACTACCCCCTCCCTAAATCAAATGAATACCCCTCGCAGCTAATGTCCTCCCAAGATCAAGAGCTGATGTTGTAAAATCTCCATCTTTACAAAATTGCGATCCACAAAATACGCATA
>SNVD02004414.1:0-20106 GCA_013180625.2 Boswellia sacra | reverse complement strand
CATTGGTAATACCAAGTTTGAAAGAGCTATATTAGATTTAGGAGCATCTATTAATGTCATGCCATATTCTATTTAGCTTCTTTAAATCTTGGACCTTTTGCGAAAACTGGTATTACCATTCAGTTTGCTGATCATTTTAATGCATATCGCAAAAGAGTTGTGGAAGATGTGCTTGTGCTGGTGAATCAATTGGTTTTTCCAGCAGACTTCTATGTCCTTAAAATAGAGGATGAGACATCTCCTAATCCAACACCGATTCTTTTAGGGAGGCCATTCTCGAAAACTGCTAGAATCAAGATTGATGTTCATTATGGCACTGTGACCATAGAGTTTGATGGCAAGGTGATATGTTTTAATATTTTTGAGGAAATGAGGTACTCTAATGACTTACATTCTGTGTTTGCAGTTGACGTTATTGATTATTTGCCACAACAATGTTTTGAGTTAACTCGCAAGAATGGAGTGGATGTTGCTATTAGTGAACACATAAGGATAGAAAGTTTCAAAGAACTAAGAAAGCTGATACAAGTGTCTAAAGACTGTCTCTTATACACATCTAGATGTGTATAAGAGACAGGACTATAGCTATCACCACAAATAGGTATGATGTTTCGTACATTGAATTGCCTTTATCTAATGAGAAACTTCTTCCTTATGTGATGAAAGCCAATACCTTGAAGCTTAAATCACTTCCAGATCATTTGAATTATGGATTCTTGGGTGAGAATGATACTTTGCGAGTTACAATAGAAATGGGCCTTGCACGAATACAAGAAGAGAAACTCGTCCGAATACTTACAGATCACAAAATAGCTATTGGGTGGACGATTGATAACATCCAAGGCCCAGCCATATGCATGGACCCTATCTTGTTGGAAGAAGGATCCAAGCCCATTAGTGAAGCACAGCAGAGATTGGACCCTCCCATGATGGAACCAACGTCGAGCTGAGGACGTTAAACCAAGCGCTTATTGGGAGGCAACCCAATATTTTTTGAAAAAAAAAGAAAAGAAAAATAAAATAAGGAATAATGATCAATTTTTGTGTCTCGAGGAGATTCCTTTCGTAGGCCATCAAATTGATCAGGTTTTATCTCTCTTTGCCATCTGTCTTATTCGTTTATATATATATATATATATTTTTTACTTGTTTTTGACTTTTGTTTGCTATTGTGTTGTTATCTCTTTTATATGTGTTTAGTTTCGTTTCTGCTCTTTTCTTTTCCTTCCTTTTGTTTAATTTGATTATTTCGTACTTCGAATTCATTTGTGCAACAGCTTGAAGAAACATCCACAGGGGAGCTGAAACCATTGCCCGAAGGTTTGAAACGTGCATATCTGGGAGAAAAACAAACTCAATCGTATTATCGGTAATATCTCTCCTTTTCTTCTCTTCAATGGATGCTGATATCTTTCTATCGAACCTTCGTAAATATTTCCCTTCACTTTCTCAAAATGCTGTGTTTAAAATTTATAAAGTACGGATGACTAGACTTTGGGCATTGATGCTCCTAAATGTGCCTGCGGATATCCGATGGCTTATCGAAGCCAAGGTAAGATTGTCCGGTGAGCCTGATATTAATCTAGCAAACTACATGCCTGGTCTAGGAAAGAGCTACTACGCCAAGAGGCGAAGAGCGAAAAGGTTACAAGTATGTTATAAATGTACTAGATGGAATTGTAACCAGACTTGTCGTTCATTAGGTTTTGTGTCCAGGAATAGAGAAGATAAACTTTCATTTATTAAGAATGGTTTGAGTAATGAGTCGCTGGATAATGGTTGGTTAACTCTCGAGTCACATTCTTGTGGACTTGTTCAGCGTGAATTGCTTAATCTATGGACACAATTTCGTGATGAAGTGCAGTGTTATAGTCTAGGAAATCTGACTAAAAACGACCCTGTTTGCCAGTTTATAAGAAAACTGGATGGGAAGCAAATCCCCGACTCATAGAAGGCGTTTCAGCCGTTACTGGACGTAAAACCAGAGGAAGATGTGAGCCACAATCAAAACTACTTGTATATTTGAATGTGTGTTGTTGTTGTAGAATTTTTTTTCTTGTTTCGATTGATCTGATTATCAATGTTGTTTTTGTGTTGTTGTTGTTTGTTGATTTTGTTTGTTTTAATTTCAAGTTTTCTTTTTGACAAACCATATGACTACCCCATGTCATACACACACGTGGAGACGAGTGTGGAGGTTTTGTCAACCTTCGCTGAAAGTATATCTCTACTTTCCATGCTTCACGTGGAAGATAAGTGTGACGGTTTTGTCAAACCCCACCGAAATTGTATGTCCATTTTTCATGCTTCACGTGGGAGACAAGTGTGTAGGTTTTGTCAAACCTCGCCGAAAGCATATCTCATTTTTTCAAATCTTGGGGCGATAAATCTGCATCGAGCAACCCCCACCGAAATTATGTCCCCATGTGCCAAATTTGAGAGTTTTACGTGTGTATATATCCATTCTCCATATTTTCAAATGTCATTATTATAACCTATCTTACACTTGAAAAGCATATTACCTAACGTGCATCATTGTCTTACACAAGGTTAGAGCACTTGTAGAAATGGAGAAAACACTAATTCGGCGATTCCAAGATATATGCGTATTTTGCGGATCGCAATTTGGTAAAGATGGAGAGTTTACAACAGCAGCTCTTGACCTTGGTAGGACATTAGCTGCAAGGGGTATTCATTTGATATATGGAGGGGGTAGTCTTGGGTTAATGGGGTGTGTGTCGACAGCTGCATCCCTAGGAGAGAGCAAAGTTCTCGGCATTATCCCTAAACCATTAGCTGTACGAGATATCGTAGGCAACACCATGGGGGAAGAGTTATAGGTTTCTAGTATGCATGAGAGTATTGCACATATGGTCATTAAATCTGATGCATTTATAGCTTTGCCCGGTGGTTATGGTACATTAGAGGAGAAATTTCAAATCACCTCTTGGGCACAGCTAAACATCCATCGGAAACCCATTGGTTTGTTAAATGTCAATAATTTTTTTGATGGTTTGTTGTCTTTTCTTGATCAAGCAGTAGAAAAAAACTTCATCTCACAGTCGGCGAGGCAAATCCGGGTTACAGCTTCAACTGCAGGGGAGTTAATTGACAAATTACAAGTATTCGTCTTTTCGCCTGATCCAACAATATCTCGGATAGATTGGTTTGGAGAAGGCAATAAGAGGCGTAAACTGGATTTAACACTCCATCTGTAATTTCTATCTGCTGGTTTGCTTTGTTTTTGTTTGCTTTCTTTTTATTGTGTTTATTTGAGAGTTTTCATGTTATTTCTTTTGAGCTTTTTCAGGTTATTTCTTTCGTCCCAGGTAATATTTTCTAATCTCGGTTTTTAGAATGGTGGCTAAAAAAGTTCAAGTTCTCTTAAAACGCATTCTGGATCTCTTCAATCCATAATGGCTGAATAAGGAGGCTAACTTCTAAACTTTTTAGACCCATTCTAACTGACTGGTTTGTGTTTACTGAGTTGTTGGACTTTATTATTTTCTGAGTAAGTTTAGTTTTATGTAATTTGGAGTTGTGTGTTTTTGTTGTTACCAGTTTCGATTCGAAAAAAAACATTGTGGAAAAACCTGAGAATGGCAGAATATGGGGTTTTCTTAACTCTGGAAACGCATTCTCTCTTAATAAATCTGTAGTTTGTTTATTTCATGTTGTTTGAAGTGTCTTGTATCTTGTTTTGTTCTTTCATAATAAAGGTATATATGCTGGAAACCTTAAGTCTGCGGGCTACTGGTCCTAAGGATTGTTGAAATATACAATCTTGACTCAGGTGTAACAACGCCACGTACCTCTTTTTTTGCATTTTGTGGGTCGATGATAAGATAATGATTGAATTAAGAATAACTCTTGGAAAATAATAAATGATGCATGGAACTGTGTGCTTGAAATGTTTATTGGTTTTCGCTTTGCTTTTGATTCCTTGCGCAACATTAAGCACTGAGCTATTATCACTGAGTTATTTGTTCACTTAGAGAAAGTTTATGTAATTTAAATGTTTCTTCAGATTTCAATGAATTCTAGAACTTGTTTGATGGTCACTCAAGGCGAAATCATAGACTGTGCAACATTGGGGAAATGATTTAGGCCATCTTTGGACCGTTTGAGCCTTAAGAGCCAACCTTGACTAAAATTGATCCCTAGTTACCCCTTTGAGCCTCTGTAACCCTTTTTCTTTGTTAACTCACTAAAAGATTTCCTAACCTCAAATGAATTTGTTCCAAACAGTTTATCCCTTACCTATGAGCATGTAGATCATTCACAATTAAATTCTGAGCTATGTTCTGGTTTTGAGAAGTTAGAGGAGGTAGGGATGTGTCATGAGCAATGCTAGTGAGTTCTATTATGTTTGTAAAAAAAAAAGAAAAAAAAAAGACAATCTGTACTTATCGTCCATGTACTTACACATTGAGGACAATGTGTTGTTTAAGTGTGGGGGAGGGGAAGTGTAATAAAATTAAAAAAAAGAAAGAAAAAAAAGAAAAAAAGAAAAAAAGAATAAGAATAAGAGATCTATACCCTTAAGTGTTCTTAAAAAGAATGAAACAACAAAGTGTGGGGGTGTAGTTTTCTTTTGTTTTCTCCAAAAAAAAAAAAAGATTGAGTGTTCTAATAAGTTTGGGGGAGTAACTTGGTGAATTGAAATAAAGTTGTGTTATAGGGTTGAGCTCTACATAGTCTTGAATGATTTATGTGGTTGTGGGTGATTTGAGCTAAATTATTATCCTTTATCATACCTTCACCCAAGCCAAACGTTACAAGCTTAATACAGTCCTTCTTGATCCTTGGTGTTGTGCATGTCTACATTAGTGGAGAGTGACTTGAAAAGCAGGCCTATGGAGTACATTTATACACACCTCTTCAATATTAAATATGATTCATTTTTATGCATAAACTCATCCGGGTTACAAGTGATTAGGTGAGAATGGCTCTACACACACACACTGAGGAATTGAAGTGGAGCGAAACTAATCTTTGTAATGAGATTTTTGATCAAATGCATTATTTTGAAGTTTTCCTTGGGTTATAATTAAGTACAATCTTTGAGGCCTATTTTCAAGTTAAAACATGTGTGTTTTAATTTTTTTTGATTCTGTTTAGATTTAGTTTTGTTTTCATATCGTTGTAGTTGCTCGAGGACAAAAGACAAAAACAAAATAAAAATAAAAAAAGGAAAAAAAAAAAAAACAATAAAAAAGCGAAAAAAAAAGGAAACAAAAATAGCAAAGGCTAAGTGTGGGGGAATTTGATAAGTGTCTATTTATATATCATTTTCATATCAATTCGTCCATGTTCTTTGCTATATTCCTTGGTATTTTTATGTTTTTGTGTGGTTTTGATGTTTGTAGGAGTTTTGAAGCAACTTGCACAAAAATGGAGTAAAACCCTTCATTTTCACCTCTGCTAGTCAACCATTTTCTCAGATTTAATTGTATTGATATACAATGAACCCGATGACATATCATATACCGTTGAAAAGCTCTCGAAGTCTACTTTTTGGAGAAATTTACGGTTTATGAATCCATTCAGTGTACTGAAAGTTGTAATCAAAACAGTGTGAGAAGTGTAGAATGTAATTCCACACATCACTGTAGCATGTATAATACGGGACACTGTAGCACGTTACTGTAGCAGAGTATTTAAACACATTTTAGGGTTTTATTTTCATAACTTGAAGAGGGGAAAACGTGGAGGAGGCTGCATCTTTGGATTTCTCTCATCTCTTGGAGTTCTTGAAGGAGATTGAAGGCTTGGAAAGAGGAAGAACTACAAATCCTAAGAGATTTCATCAAATTTGCTAAGTTTTCCCTTTCCCTTTCATTTTCTGGAATGTCTCCATATTGTATTGTATTTGTATTCTATCTGAATTGGTTGAGGGTGATTTCAAAGCCCTTTATATGGTTTTTATGAATTGATTGTGCAAGGAATTGTTATCCAATTCTCTAATTGAAGTTGCTTGTATTTTCCCATGTTTAATGCTTATGATTGCTTGCTGGATTGTATTTGGGTGGCCAACTGAATATAATCTGGATATTGTCTATTGCTAGTCTTGAAATCTTGATCCGTAATTGTCTTGAATTTCTAATCATTAGTAGCAAAATTGTGATCAGAGATTGCAATTGGAGAATATAACCTAAGTTAAATAATCCGAGCTTGTGTGTGTATTGCTTAGATCAACCTGTCTTTCTTTTCATAATGCATCCATTGAATTAAATTTAGAGAGCTTGTTCTAGGTTGTTTAATGGATAGAGATTAAGTAAAGAGCCTATTTTATTTAACAACAAAGTAAGGAAAGATTGGGATAACAGAGCTTGTTGTTATCTACGGGTGATAACTTCAATGCTGTAATTGGATGACAATTCTACGATTAATTCGCAAATCCATATCTTGTGGTAGAGAAGGATACCTTAACCAGATTTCCCTCATTGATCTTTTATTCAAATTAACTTCTGTTTTGTTATTCTTAATTTGCATTCTTATTTCACTTAGTTAATCATTCAACAAAACCCCCCCATTTAGTTAATTGTTGCTGGAAATAACAAATTCAATTAGAATCAATCCTCGTGGGAACGATATCTTACTTATCACTTTATTACTTGTGCGACTAGTATACTTGCTAGTTTCGAACGCATCAGCGGGCTACTGGTCCTAAGGATTGTTGAAATATACAATCTTGACTCAGGCGTAACAACGCCACGTACCTCTTTTCTTGCATTTTGTGGGTCGATGATAAGATAATGATTGAATTAAGAATAACTCTTGGAAAATGATAAATGATGCATGGATCTGTGTGCTTGAAATGTTTATTGGTTTTCGCTTTGCTTTTGATTCCTTGCGCAACATGGAGCACTGAGCTATTATCACTGAGTTATTTGTTCACTTAGAGAAAGTTTATGTAATTTAAATGTTTCTTCAGATTTCAATGAATTCTAGAACTTGTTTGATGGTCATCAAGGCGAAATCCTAGGCTGTGCAACATTGGGGAAATGATTTAGGCCATCTTTGGACCGTTTGAGCCTTAATAGCCAACCTTGACTGAAATTGATCCCTAGTTACCCCTTTGAGCCTCTGTAAGACTTTTTCTTTGTTAACTCACTAAAAGATTTCCTAACCTCAAATGAATTTGTTCCAAACAGTTTATCCCTTACCTATGAGCATGTAGATCATTCACAAGTAAATTCTGAGCTATGTTCTGGTTTTGGGAAGTTAGAGGAGGTTGGGATGTGTCATGAGTAATGCAAGTGATTTCTATTATGTTTATAAAAAAAAAAGAAAAAAAGAAAAAAAAAGCCAATCTGTACTTATCGTCCACGTACTTACACATTGAGGACAATGTGTTGTTTAAGTGTGGGGGAGGGGAAGTGTAGTAAAAAAATAAAAAAAAGAAAAAAAAGAAAAAAAAGAGAACAAAAGAAGAAGAATAAGAGATCTATACCCTTAAGTGTTCTTAAAAAGAATGAAACAACAAAGTGTGGGGTTGTAGTTTTCTTTTGTTTTCTGTAAAAAAAAAAAAAAAAGATTGAGTGTTCTAAATAAGTTTGGGGGAGTAACCTGATGAATTGAAATGAAGTTGTGTTATAGGGTTGAGCTCTACATAGTCTTGAATGATTTATGTGTTTGTGGGTGATTTGAGCCAAATTATTATCTTTATCATACCTTCACCCAAGCCAAACGTTACAAGCTTAATAAAGTCCTACTTGATCCTTGGTGTTGTGCATGTCTACATTAGTGGAGAGTGACTTGAAAAGCAGGCCTATGGAGTTCCTTTATACACACATCTTCAATATTAAATATGATTCATTTTTATGCATAAACTCATCCGGGTTGCAAGTGATGAGGTGAGAATGGCTCTACACACACACACTTGAGGAATTGAAGTGAAGCGAAACTAATCTTTCGGATAAAATTGTTGATCAAGTGCATTATTTTGAAGTTTTCCTTGGGTTATAATTAAGTACAATCTTTGAGGCCTATTTGCAAGATCAAGCATTTGTGTGTTTTAATTTTTTGTTGATTCTGTTCGGTTTAGTTTTATTTTATATTGTTGTAGTTGCTCGAGGACTATTTATATATCATTTTATATCAATTCGTCCATGTTTCTTTGCTATATTCCTGGTATTTTTAGTTTTTGTGTGGTTGATGTTTTAGGAGTTTTGGAGCAACTTGCCAAAAATGGAGTAAAAACCCTTCATTTTCACCTCTGCTAGTCAACCATATCTCGGATTTAATTGTATGATATACAATGAAACCCGATGACATATCATATACCGTTGAAAGCTCTCGAAGTCTACTTTTTGGAGAAATTACGGTATGAATCCATTCATGGTACCGAAAGTTGTAATCAAAAACAGGTGTGAGAAGTGTAGAAATGTAATTCCACACATCACTGTAGCATGTATAATACGGGACACTGTAGCACGTTACTGTAGCAGAGTATTTAAAACACATTTTAGGGTTTTATTTCATAACTTGAAGAGGGGAGAACGTGGTGGAGGCTTCAGCTCTGGAATTCTTTCATCTCTTGGAGTTCTTGAAGGAGAAAGGAAGCTTGGAAGGAGGAAGAACTACAATCCAAAGAGAATTACATCAAATTTGCTAAGTTTTTCCCTTCCCTTTCATTTTCTGGAATGTCTCCATGTGTATTGTATTTACCACGTTCATAAACATGTGTAACTGAATCTGAATTGGTTGAGGGTGATTTCAAAGCCCTTGATATGGTTTTTATGAATTGATTGTGCAAGGAATTGTTATCAAATTCTCTAATTGAAGTTGCTTGTATTTTCCCATGTTTAATGCTTATGATTGCTTGCTGGATTGTATTTGGGTGGCCAACTGAATATAATCTGGATATTGTCTATTGCTAGACTAGAAATCTTGATCCGTAATTGTCTTGAATTTCTAATCATTAGTAGCAAAATTGTGATCAGAGATTGCAATTGGAGAATACAACCTAAGTTAAATAATCCGAGCTTGTGTGTTTATTGCTTAGATCAACCTGTCTTTCTTTTCATAATGCATCCATTGAATTAAATTTAGAGAGCTTGTTCTAGGTTGTTTAATGGATAGAGATTAAAGTAAAGAGCCTATTTTATTTAACAACAAAGTAAGGAAAGATTGGGATAACAGAGCTTGTTGTTATCTACGGTTGATAACTTCAATGCTGTAATTGGATGACAATTCTACGATTAATTCGCAAATCCATATCTTGTGGTAGAGAAGGATCCCTTAACCAGCTTTCTCTCATTGATTTTTCATTCGAATTAACTTTCTGTTTTGTTATTCTTCGTTTGCATTATTATTTCACTTAGTTAATCAATCAACAAAACCCCCTATTTACTCTGTTTTTGCTTTCGAATAACAAATTTAATTAGAATCAATCCTCGTGGGAACGATATCTTACTCATCACTTTTTTACTTGTGCGACTAGTATACTTGCTAGTTTCGAACGCATCATTAATAAATCATGGACTCAAAATATCACATATAAACAATCAATTCGAGAATCGATAAATGAAGAATTCCTCACCATCATATGTGAGTTTATTTAATGTTTATCAAGCCTTTTTCATGGCATCATTCATAAATGTTCAATTAATGGCATCATTCATAAATGTTCAATTATTCTAAATAATGGTCCCTCACCATCAATGCGAGTGCACCCCCACTTCATGGCATCATACAATTATTCAATTATATTTCTAAACATGGTAATTAATAAAATCAATCAATATCATAAACAAAGCCATAATCTAAAATCATGACACTTTTACCTAGATTTGATATTTCTTATCATGGTAATTCTACCTAAGCATGACAATTCTAGCCTATTCATAGTGAATCATAATAAATCATGGCATTTCTAGCCTAATTCAATCAATATCAATCATGGCTATTATAGCTTAATTTAAGCAATCAATATGGCAATTCAATCAATCAAAGCAATTCTTGCCTATTCTATGCTATTTCCCAGCATGCTTTAAAACAATCATAAGTTTAATTTATGGCATGATTCTAATCATGTGCTCCTAAGCATGATTCTAAGCATTTGGAAAGAAAATAAACTCATTAACATGTTTCTAATAAGGGAGGGAAAGATGATTTATCTTGACACGTTTATCCATCTCGCAAAATAAACAAGGCATAGAATAATTCGTAATGACCTTAAACATGCTTTTAAGCATCAAAATAAAGCCTAACCATGCTCATTCGAAGCATAAACAAATCTAAACATGCTTAATTCTAAGTAAGAAAAATAAAGAAGAAAAGAGGAGGGAGAAGAAAGAACTGCTCTCAAGACGTACCCTTTTCGAGTTTAGAGCAACATAACACCTAGAAAATATTGAACTAGAAAAGACTCCTTGAATTCTCAAGTATGTTTTCATGAGGGAGAAGAGATGATTTTGATGTGTGTTGAAACGTGAGGAGGAAAGGGGTTTATATAGTTGAAGGGTTGAGTTGAAAAATAAGGCAAAAAAACAAAAAATGAAGGTCCACTACAACAAAAATGATATTTAATAACATTTTAATAATAGCATTCTAGATTGAATGCTATAAAAAATCTACTATTGATAGCATTTCATGGAAAAATGCTATACTTTTTATTTATTCATAACATTCTTTTAGGAATGCTATCATAGGAATTATATTGATAACGTTTACAAAAAGAAATGCTATTAAAAAATTAGTATTAATAACGTTTTAAAAGAATGCTACTAATTTTACTATTTTATAACCATATTCTAAACGTTATCCAAGATTATTACATCTTAAAACAATTACAGCATTTGTAAACGCCCTCTTTTAACTATGCTATTAAAATCATTTCTTTTATATAGCATCCAATAAAAGCTATAGAAGTGAAAATCACCCTCCAGCCAATAAGACTTAGCGAGCAAAAAATTCCCACCCTAATTTTGGGAAAAAAAGTCAAAAAGACTTGGTCCTGCTGAAAATTCCCACCACATTTTTAGGAAAAAATCTTTTTTCTCTAGCCTACAATATCATGCGTCTCTTTCCTTTATGTTTTTTTTCTCACTTTCTCTAACTTTCTATACTATGTGAGAGATCGAAAGTCCATGCGAGAGATAAAAAATCTGGTTTTATTTCTACAAGATGTTTAGCGTTTCTAAGATTTACTCAACATATAACATAATAGATTTTGAGAGAGGTAAACTGATTTGTTCCACAATTCCACTTTTTTTTTCTCTGGGTCTCATTTATTTTAGTTAATTTACGCATATAGATTCTCGATTGATGAATATTTACGTTTTTTTTTTGTTTAATTTATTACTTAATGGCATAATTTGTGGACCAAGTTGCGAATCAAAAGCTTTGCCTCGATTATGTCTCAAATAACATAACAAATTTTTGAGAGGTAAGTTAATTTGTTCCAAAATTATCCTTTTTTCTTATGGATTGCTTTTATGTGAGTTGATTTATGTATATAGACCATAGATGATGAATATTTAAGTTTTTTATGCGTAATTTATTGCTTATTTGCATAATTTGTGGACCAATGAATCAAAAGCTCTGCTTTGATAATTTCATATAGCTTATATAGTTATTATCTAATTCATGGTTCATTCACTTTTAACTTCTTTATAATTTTTTGAATCAGATTGGAACAATGGATATGTATTTATCTCTTGGATTGAAGATCCAAAACCCAACCAAGAAAAGCATTACCCAACAAGTGGAGAGGGTAAACACGAGGGCTGCATTTTTTGGTATTTTCTCAACTTTGCATGTTGTTTTGCTTGTATTTTAATTGGCTGTATAAGTTAAACAATTCTTAATCTTAACCTAACTTCGGAATAGAGAGCAGCCCCATCAAAGGGTTCTCTTATTTGTCTAAAACTTTTTAGCTTTATCAAATATTGGGTGTTCTTAAGAATCATTTCAACGGATATATTGATAGTTTTTTTTTTAAATTCCAATTTTTTCTTATGGATTTCCTGTATTTGGATTGATTTATATAGACAAATATTAGATTATAATAGTTAGGCTAATTTTTATGTAATTTCTTTCTTCTTTGAATATTTTGTAGCATTTTGGTTACCTTTATTTTGTTCATATTTCAGTCCACTATAAATCATTGTTAACTCAACTGATAATTTTGATGATATTGCTTCTCTTCGTCATGTCATGGAGTTCTACTACTGTTTGTTTTTAATTATTTCAACATTATTTTCTAGAATATTGTTTTCATCTTAGAAAATTAAAACGTAATATTTAATTTAAACCAAAGATGGCAGGTCAATTTCAAGAAAATATAGGAAAGTGGATTTTACATGCCAAAGGGTGTAAAAGGTATGGGATTTTAAGTATTGTGCAAAAATAGCTTTTTATAACTTTTTTTTATATCATGCTATTAAAAAACTAACAACAATAGCATTTTTTTTTTTGTAAAACAAGAAACGTGTACTCCATTTAAGCTATCTTCTTTTATTGCTTTTTCTTTATAACTACATAACATGTAATAATAAGATGTGTCAATCATTTCTAGCTTTTATTACTTTTACATATAGATAACTTATAATAATGCGTATGTGTCAATCTTTGTCTAGTAAAGTAACAAGTTGTAAGGCAATAATAGGCAATAAATTATTTGGTAGTAACTAATAAATAATGTTAGTATTTTTTGATAGCACTAATTGGAAATCTATGTTTTGGTATTCTTAATTGGATGTAGTTGTTTCTACAGTTGTTACATTTGCCAAGGTTATTATAATGCTTATATTTTCTTCATTTTCTTTACATTTATTATTTTGATTTCTAGTTACCAATATAATTTGAGTTTTTGCACAAGATTTTTTCATGGATCAAAATACACCTTTTAAGCTTTTGGATACAATATTAGGACATATTAAATAAGTCATGTAAAATTCATTATTAAAAGTATTTATTTTGATGAGTATGTTTTGGAATCATTGTTTTATGAGTTTTCTTGATACGTTTTCCATTTTTCTCTTTATTATTTGAATTAATATTAGTTGTTTGTTGGAATTTTGGCAGTTTCTATAATTTTTGCCAATTCAGTTATTATCTCTTACTAATTTTTTCTTTAATTTCTTTAGAAAGGTATTTATCTGATAGCCATTCCATGATGGATAAAAGTTGGGTGCATTTTAAAAGGTTTGTAGTATAAAACATTACATTGACAATAAATGCCATGCACAACTATAAGAAAAAACTAATGCTTTTTTTTTGGCTTATTTGTAGAAATACTAAAGAGTATCTTGGTGGAGTTAAAAACTTTGTGAAAATGGCCAAGTCTAGGGTAGGAAAACAGGAATTACTTAGATGTCCATGTAAAAATTGTCAAAATTTGTGCTACGAAAAGGATGAAATGGTGGAACTACATTTGATGAAATATGGGATGGACTTGTCATATACAACTTGGATTTGGCATGGGGAACAAATGGGTGTAAAAAGTATTGATATGGAAATGACTGAGACATATAATCATTATATAGATACATATAGGGATGATGAAGCCTTCTCTCAAACCATTGATGAGCAACAAAATGAATGCTTTTCAAATTTTATAGATGATGCTAAAACCCCATTGTACCCTGGATGCACAACTTATACTAGGTTATCGGCAACCGTTGTCTTATACAATTATAAGTCAATGTATGGTCATTCTAATAAGAGTTTTGATAAACTCTTAGAGATATTGTCTGGAATGTTACCAAAAGATAACAAAATTCCAAAGTCTACACGTGTAGTTGAGTCATTATTAAAATCATTTCAACTTGATTGTGATAAGATACATGCTTGTAGTAATGATTGTTGTCTCTTTAGGAATGACCTAGAAGCAAGTGAAAGTTGCCCGAAATGTGGATCTTCTAGATGGAAGGTAGATAGTAAAACTCAAAAGATTTATAAAGGCATTCCAGCAAAGGTGTTAACTTATTTTCCAATAATACCAAGGTTTCGTAGGATGTTCGAATCATTATACTTAGCAGAACAACTAAGGTGGCATTATAATCATAGAAGTAGTGATGAGAACATGCGACATCCAGTAGATTCCTTGGCATAGAAGATAGCTGATAAAAAATGGTCGTGTTTCTCATCAGATCCAAGGAACTCAAGACTAGGTCTTGCAGCAGATGGATTTAACCCTTTTGGTGATATTAGCTCAACATATAGTTGCTGGCCAGTAATGATGGTTACCTATAATCTCCCTCCATGGTTATGTATGAGAAAGGAACATATAATGTTAACTTTATTGATTCCAGGGCCTAAACAACCAGGTAAAGACATAGATGTTTATCTACAACCACTTATTGATGATTTGCAACAATTATGGGAGAATGGGGTTGAAGTATTTGATGCATTCACTAAAACAGTATTTAATTTGAAAGCACTTTTAATGTGGACAATAAATGACTTTCCAGCATATGGTAATCTAGCAGGCTGTACCACAAAGGGGAAAGTTGCATGTCCTATATGCTATGTTAACACATCCTCACAATGGTTAAAACATAGCAAGAAAACCGTCTATATGGGTCATAGGCGTTTTCTTCCTCCTATGCACACTTTCCGTACAAAAAAAAAAAAAAAAAAAAAAAATTGGTTTGATGGAAGTCATGAACATAGGGGCAAGCCTAGAATACTATCCGGTTCTCAAATTCTAGATGAGATGAAGAACATTGAAAATGATTGGGGGAAAAGATCAAAACAAAACAAGAGGAAGATACAACATAATGATATGTGGAAGAAAAAGTCTATTTTTTTTTAACTTACCATACTGGGAGGTAGTTCTTACACTAAACTAAACTTTCTCTATTTTTTTAACTACTAATGCTTTCTGTTATTAATTATAGGCTTTAATTTTTTTTTTTTGCAGCATCTAGTCTTGCGCCATAATTTGGATGTAATGCATATAGAGAAGAATGTATGTGATAGCATTCTTGGAACTTTGCTTAATATGAAAGGAAAATCAAAAGATGGACTTCAATCTCGTATGGATTTGGAGGAGATAGGTTTAAGGCCTGAATTATATCCAGAAGAAAGAGGAACGAAAATTTATCTTCCACCAGCACCTCATACATTATCTAAGACAGAGAAAAAAACTTTTTGTAAAAGGTTGTTAGATTTAAAGTTGCCGGATGGATACAGTTCAAATATTGGGAATTGTATATCAATGGATGAGCTTAAAATTATAGGTCTTAAGTCCCATGACTGTCATGTCTTAATGCAACAGTTATTATCTGTGGCATTGAGAGGCTTACTTCCAAAAGGGCCAAGAAATGCAATACTAAGGTTATGTGCATTTTTCAATGAGTTATGTCAGAGAGTTTTAGACAGAGAGAAATTAGAAACACTTGAAGAAGAAGTTGCTGAGACTTTATGCATGTTTGAGAGGTACTTTCCACCATCTTTTTTTGATATCATGGTTCATTTAACAATCCATTTAGGGCGTGAAGCAAGACTATGTGGACCAGTCCAATATCGTTGGATGTATCCATTTGAAAGGTCATAAATTATCTTATTTATATTTCAAGTTTTTTTGTTATACTTATTTGATCGTTTGTTGATCTGTATGTTTTCACATTATAAGATATATAAAGAAATTGAAAGGATTCGTCAGAAATCGTGCAAGACCTGAGGGCTGCATTGTAAAATGCTATCTTGCAGATGAATGCTTGAGTTTTTTTAGTGGCTGTATGGAACAAGTAGCTGAGATAGACTATCGTCCAACTAGAAATCAAGAATTTGAGCATGACACAATACTTGAAGGTCGACCCATTTACACAGGAAAGATAATAATGTTAAATGATGAGAGACTACAAGATGCTCATCGATATGTATTATTTAATACATTTGATGTGGAGCCATATCTACAGTAAGTTCTTGAACCATTTAATTAAAATGACCTAAGATAACTTGTTATAACACTTTTTCTTTTCAGATTGCACTTGGAGGAATTAAAGTTTGGAAATCAACGACTTGTAAGAAATGAAAGTTTCCTTTGGAGTAAGCACTCAAAAGATTTCTCTAGTTGGTTTAAGCATAAGGTTGGAATATAAAATATAGATTTATCTTGTTTACTTCTCTATTTGTTTCTTACTTTTTATTCCTTAATTTGTAAATAGATTAAGAGCCAAAATAATGAGAACATCTCCACAACAATAAAATGGTTGGCACATGGTCCTCGAAAGCAAGGTATGTCATACTCATCATATGTCATCAATGGTCATCGTTATCATAGAAAAGAAGATGAGAAGTCTACTCAAACTAGTGGTGTTACAATTTAGGCAGCGACAGTTTGTCGAGCTAGCTCAAAAGACACAAATAGTTGTGTTGATACCATTGCTTACTATGGTGTAGTTAAGGATATAATATTGCTTGATTACTATACTTTTCAAATTCCAATACTTGATTGTAAGTGGGCTAATATAAGAAATGGTGTTAAAGTTGAAGATGGTTTTACTTTGGTCAATCTTCACCAACGGCAACAGCAGTTTGAAAGAGACTCTTTCATTTTAGCATCACAAGCAAAACAAGTATTTTATTCAAGGGAAAACGAATTGTCAAATTGGTATGTTGTACTAAGGGCACCACCGAGAGGTTTTCATGACTTGGATGCACATGCTGAGAATTTTGACACATCTTTAAGACCATTGGACCCCTCAAAGCTTGATAAAAACATTGATGATGAAGATAATGACTATTTGAGAAAGGACTGTGAAGGTATTTATGTACAGTATAAATTGTTCAATCAATTAGAATTCTTGCTGGCTCAAAATTTCCTCTGCTTTTCGGCAACCCATGAAGTTTAATCTTGAGTCATGCAACTACTGTTTAAATCTTTGATTTAATTTGTGTGTGATTTAAGTCCATAAAATGATGTGTGCAAGTGGTCATGTTCAATATTTTCTCTTATTTTACTTTAGTACTTTTAAATAAAATTTTATAAAGATAATGTTAAATTTATATAATTTAATGGACTACAATATGTAATAAATTCACATTGCACTAACAATAAATCAAAAGAAGAAAATTTGCGTGGGTTCTTTGTCAATGTTGCAAATCATTAATAATAATTAAAGGAAAAAAGTCGAAAGAGAATATTCTAGACATTGCATAAAACCTTATCTAAAGTTTATTTATTTTGGAGAATAAGATAATCATAATTAAACATATCTAAAGTAGATTAATAATAATAATAAACAGGAAAATTTGTCAAAAGAAGGTTTTATTTGTCAAATTTGTCTAACAATAAAACAAAAGAACAAAAGTGGCGTGAACCCTTTGTCAAGGTTGCAATTCATACATAACAATTAAAGTGAGTTTGTGTGGGGCTATGAGAAATATTTGTCAAGGTTGCAATTCATACATAATAATTAAAGTGAGCTTGTGTGGGGCTATGAGAAAATAATTACAATGATAAGTGTTTGAATAAAGTGAGCTTATATTGGGCCGTGCGAAAAGTTGAGTCGGAGAGAGAAAGTTTAGTCACACTAAACGTTATGCCACTTCACTTTTTTTAACAATTATTGTAATCTAGCACAATTTATATATTATACTAAGAAGATCATTTGATAAGAAAGTGGCAGGTCACATGTTGATATTATTTTAATGCACATATATGTACTAGAGATTGCAACCGAAAGTTAATATTATTTTAAATTTATCTATTAGTAATGTGGATGTAATTACATTAATTATATTTGGAAGTTAATATAACATTATTTAGGTAGCTTTTTATTGTTTTTTCTTTATAACTAAATAACATATAATAATAAGCATGTATAAATCATTTCTAGCTTTTTATTATTTTTACATATGGATAACTTATAATAATAAGCATGTGTCAATCTTTATCTAGTAAAGTAACAAGTTGTAAGGCAATAATAGGCAATATTGTTTGTCAATAAATTATTTGGTCGTAACTAATAAATAATATTAGTCTTTCTTCTTCTTTCTTTTTAGATAATGACAAATAATTAACAAATAATTAGGATACATATGAAAACAAATAAAGTTTAGATATTTAGAAGTAATTTTCAAGGGTGATTATGAAAAATTTTAATATATTAAAAATTCACGTAATTTTACTAAACTATATAAACAAAATAATCTCCAAAACCTAACCTAAAACCTAAACTAAGTCGTCTCTCTCGTTCTCTCTAGCGCCGCAGCACATCCTTCGTGACTTGTCGATTTCAGCCTCGCCGACTCCAACAGCCCCGTGAGGCACCGATCTAGCAGCCCCGCTACTCGCCAAATCCAGCAGTCCTTCCAAAAAGGGTAAACTCAAAGGAAGTAGAGAACACTTCCAAAAAGGGTCGAAGCTTGTAGATCAAAGAGAAGAACGAACTCAACATATTTTCGGTAATATCTTTCCTCTTCTCTTTGCTATGGATAATGAAAACATTCTTTCAGCCCTTCAAAAACGCTTTCCTTCACTCCCTCAAAATACTCTGGTAAAAATCTATAAAGCACGATTTAACAGACTTAGGATATTGATGATTAAGAAAATGCTTGTGGATATCCGCTGGTTAATCGAAGCTAAGGTTAGATTAGCTGGCGAATCTAAAATTGATTTTACAGCATACATGCCTGGTAAAAAGCACTCTCGCCAAAAAGCGACGTGCTAAAAGGTTACAAGTCTGTTATAGGTGTGCTAGATGGAATTGTAACCAGAAATGTCATTCTTTAGGATTTGTGTCTAAAAATATGGAAGATAAGTTGCAGTTCATCAAGGATGGACTGAGTAAAGAATCGTTAGATAATATCTTACTGACTCTTGAGAATCATTCTTGTGGATTAGTGCAAAGAGAACTGATGAAATTGTGGGAACAATTCCAAATGGAATATCAACAATATAGTCCAGGAAATCTGACTCTAAATGATCCTGTTTGCCAGTTTGCAAGAAAGCTGAATGGAAAGATGTGAGCCACAATTTTTCGTGAATTTTTCATATTGTTGTTTCTCTCTTAAGTTTTTTTATCACTATTTTTTTCTTTCTTCTTTCTTTTTTCCTCATTGTTTATCATGTTATTATTGTTATTTAGTCGTTTTTGATTGTGTATCTTTTAGTTTTGACAAACCACGCAGCTTTTCATAAAGTCAAAGTAGGAGATAAGTCAAACCCCGCCGAAAGTTTAGTGTGGCAGTTTTGTCAAACCCCGCCGAAAGTATATTTCCATTTTTCATGCTTCACGTAGGAGACAAGTGTGTGGGTTTTGTCAAACCCCGCCGAAAGCATATCTCATTTTTTCAAATCTTGGGGTGATAAATCTGCATCGAGCAACCTCCACCGAAATTATGTTCCCAAGTGTCAAATTTGAGAGTTTTACGTGTGTATATATCCATTTTGTATATTTTCAAATGTCATTTTATAACCTGTCTTACACTTGAATAGCATAATACCTAATGTGCATCATTGTCTTACACAAGATTAGATCACTTATACAAATGGAGAAAACACCAATTCGGCGATTCCGCAATATATGCGTATTTTGCGGATCGCAATTTGGTAAAGATGGAGAGTTTACAACAGCAGCTCTTGATCTTGGTAGGGCATTAGCTGAGAGGGGTATTTATTTGATTTATGGAGGGGGTAGTCTTGAGTTAATGGGGTGTGTGTCAACAGTTGCATCCCTAGGAGGGAGCAAAGTTCTCGGCATTATCCCTAAACCATTAGCTATACGAGATATCGTAGGCAACACAATCAGGGAAGAGTTACAGGTCTCTAGCATGCATGAGCGTATTGCACATATGGTCATTAAATCTGATGCATTTATAGCTTTGCTCGGTGGTTATGGTACATTAGAGGAGATATTTCAAATCACCTCTTGGGCACAGCTAAACATCCATCGGAAACCCATTGGTTTGTTAAATGTCAATAATTTTTTGATGGTTTGTTGTCCTTTCTTGATCAAGCTGTAGAAAAAAACTTCATCTCACCGTCGGCGAGGCAAATCCTGGTTACAGCTTCAACTGCAGGGGAGTTAATTAACAAATTACAAGAATTCGTCTATTCGCCTGATTCAACAATGGCTCGGATAGATTGGTTTGGAGAAGGCAATAAGAGGCGTAAACTGGATTTAACGCTCCATCTGTAATCTC